>JBBBDQ010001821.1:2537500-2622500 GCA_037127315.1 Ascarosepion bandense | reverse complement strand
GAGAGAGAGAGAGAGAGAGACTAAAAAATGGACCCCAAAAAGATCGTGTGAGAAATACAGAGTGCAATAGAGAGGAATAGGATGCATAAAGAAAGAATAAAGTAAGTATGAGACAAAAATAATGTGAGCAATTGACGCAGAGAGAATGATAGAGAGAGAGTGATAGAGAGAGAGAGAGGGGGGGGGAATAAAGAGACTATTGAGAGAAACTAACACACGCACGGATCGAGAATAAAGATAGTACAAGAAAGTGAGAGCGTGGGAAAGAGAAAAGTACATTCACACCGAGAGGTTAAAGAGAGTATGCGAGAGGTAGAGAGAAAGTAAAGAAAGAAAGGCAAAAGAAAAAAGAAAAAAAAAAAAGAAAAAGAAGAAAAGAAAAAGGAAAAGAGAATTGGTGTGAAGAGGGTGAGAAACAAGCAATGGAAGCGGATTCAACTCGGATTGTTGGAAGGTGGGGTAGTGGTGGAGATTTGTGGGTAGCCTGGGGGGCGATGTGAGTACCATCTCTCGCCGTTCACGTGATCTACAAAGTGACTCACACACCCTCATTACATGCTTGCACATTGTGAAGATTTTTAGGAATTCAGCCAATCCATTTGGAAAAAAAAGAAGTTTTTTTTTTCGTCGACCAAACATTATTATTATTATTGTTGCTGTTGTTGTTGTTGTTGGGAATAAACGTCGCACATTCAGCTAAATTCTTTTGGGGTACATTCTTTTCATTTCTAATTTGGATGTGGTTTTACTACGTGTGTCTGTATGTAAATGTGTCTGAAGTCTTTTACATGTACGTTCATTCGAATACGTGTCTATAAATATTTGACTAATCTATATACACAATAATGGCGACCACTTTCCTTTTCAAAAACTCGCACTTTTAAGCGCATTTGCAGATATGCGCGTGGCTATCCCGAATTTTGGAGAATTTAAACCATAAGGCCTATTTTCCAGCAACTCCTTCGAAGTTGTTTGGCTTCCGAACCTGCGCATTGGTTCCGAAAGGGTTAGCTTTCGTTAGGGTATCGCGAACAAAGGTTGCCATTCAGGATATCGGTCCCAATTCTCCGTACTACAATCAGTTAATCGCTGGGTCAAATTAACCAATTAATTTGCCTTACATTCACGCAAGAGAGTGCGCTCGCGTGCACACACACACGCACACACACACGGACACACACACGGACACACACACACACGCTCGCACACACGCATACGCACACGGACACGCACATAAACAATATAGACTGTATATTTTAAGGGAGACCAGTGGGTTTTGCACTCACACACAGACACACACACACTTATACATACACGCGCACACAAAAAATACGCACACACAGAGGCACGCGCACACACACACACACACACACACACACACACACACACACACACACGCATATAAACCACAGGTTGTATATTTTAATGGAGACCGGTGGGTTTTACACACACACACACACACACACACACACACACACACACACACACACACACACACTCGCTCGCATATATAGATAGATGTACATAATCTGGGTACTGCTATATAAAATGTTAAATATGATTTCCTCCAATATATATATTTGGTTTACGCGAGTGAATAAAAAAACTTGTCAGTAAAAATCTTTTTAGAATTATCTATTCTAGATTTAAAAAGTAAGTGTGTATGTGTGTGTGTGTGTGTGTGTGTGTGTGTGTGAAAATGTATTTAGTCCGATTAAGTCCTAAAGGACAAAGGGCATCTCTTAAAAACTTTTTCCGCGTTGTCATATATTTTCTTATATATATATATATATATATATATATATATATATATATATATATATATGTGTGTGTGTGGTGTGTGTGTGTGTGTGTGTGTGTGCGTGCGCGCACACACATGTGTATATATAAATATATATAATTATTTCTAATAAATTATTTTCTATTTTCTAATAGATTAAAAAATATATGTATACATAATGTACATACATACATACATACATACATGTATATATAAAAATATTCTCAGCTATGATCTGAGATTAAGGACAGGATGGTTAAATAAAAGGAAGACAAGAGGTAAAAAAGCGATTTAAATACAATTTTCTTCCTGTCTTAAACATTCTTATGCCGATAGACATAATACACACGTATTAATTAATTTTAATAAATAAAAATGGGGCGTCCATATTCAAATACTATAATAATGTATTTATTAATAAATATATATATCATCCTACGTCTATGGCATGACTCAGAGTTTCATGCATTATACAATCATCATATTTCAGTAATAATATTATACATATGTACATCCTCCTTATATGTATATTTATTAATTTTAGTCACTATATATTGATTGATTGTTTAATTACTTAGTTTTTGGTCATAATAAGACTAGACCAGTACACATTTGTATTAAAAAGTGTTCAATACAATTATATTTTAGAACTTTTCAATATTTTCCATTTGTAAACGAGTTATTACGCGACCTGGGTTTCTACCATGAGTTGTGTCTTCAGGCGATTTGCAATAACTATATATAATATAAATTATAAAATTTGTAAATTGTAGAGAGATTTCATGGATCCCAGTATATATATATACTTATATATTTACGCTCTCACACCCTGATTGAGCTTTCTGGAAGAATGGTAGACTTTAAAAAAACAGTAACTACTCTAGCATCTACGCATCGTTCATTCAGCAATGTTATTAGAGCACTCTGGCTACTGGCGTATGATAGATCATACGCTAAAAGTCTGCCACCTTCTACCGAGCGCCCATAGCTCAGAGGTAGAATCGCCGACTGACGCCAATTCGGTCGGTTTTCAATCCTGGATTAAAAGAAATCGGATGTCTAACCGTACTGATAAGCTGTGATACAGCGAAACAGATCTGTCTGTGGATGACTATATATATATATATAAATATATATATATATATATATATATATATATATATAGTAGCAGTATAGCCCGGCGTTGCTCGGGTGTAATGAAAGCTTTAAAACTAATCCATGGTCCTGGAGCTCAGACTCTTTGGACGATGGCACGAAATACTAAAAAACAAATAGTTGTTTCCAGTTAAAGCGAAACCGTACACTCGTAGACGCTTATAGTACAACTGTGTAAATTTTCAAGAAAATCGGTTCCGCCGTTTCGGAGTCTATATGTAACGGACATACACACACATACACACACGGAGACAAAGTTCCATTTATAAATAAGTTTATATATATATATATATATATATATATATATATATATATATATATATATATATATATAAATTTTATGACAAAAGCAAATGAACAGACAGGTATATATTGATTTCTTTTTACTAATTTAATACACCTTTATACGGCCACCATTAGTTGCCTGCAGCACATCAAAATGGCGCTCGATTACTTCCACGATCGGTGCTTTCCTCAGATATTCTTGACCGTGCGCTAACCCCTTTATCCAACAATGTCCCTGTCACCATAAATGTTTTGTGCCCTGCACGAATTGACGGACGTGACGGTAGATCACTTCCATACTTATGGCTGCAGTTTCGCTGAGTGTGCGTATCCGATTTTTTGCAACAAACTATGACACGCATTGTGCCTCTTCTTGAAGGAGTAGCCATTTTTATGGGTTCGTTTAACCCCTTTAAGGATGTGCGTTGTGGTACAGTGGATATCGGCTCGGAACGAGAAACCGGGAAGCCGAGTTCGAATTCCAGTTGAATCCATTGTATTCACTTACGCGCAAATACCCTTGGGAAAGGTATTTATCCGTCTCTTCCTTCCAGTTATGGGTTAAATAGCAGGACAGATTGGGTTCTATAGCCTTGGTCGGCAACCAGTCTACCGCAGAAAGCAATGGCAACCTACTGTGGGATAATCTTCTGATCAGTCAGTCATGTCTCTTTCGAGACATGATCGCCCAAGCGTGTATCACGTATGGCACTTAACTGACTGACTAACCCCTTTAATCAACCTTGAAATACATAAATGCAATGCGAATAAAATCTTTGATAATTACTGAGCACTTGGAACAAATCTAATTAAAATATCTGATCAACTGCCTTTGTAATATATTTTTTAAATTGTAAAGAGACTTTATGGACACTCTGTATATAGGGTGTTTCATTAAGACGGATTGAAGTAAATAAAAAAGTGTCATTGGTGAAATGTTATTGATTTCACTATTGGATCATATTATTTGAGTCATAGCAATTTTGTATGAAAAACAACATCGGCCGCCATGTCTTCGGCGGCACACCTTCACTCGATGGTCAAAATTTTTGATGATGTCTTTGCATAGTTGCTCCTCAAATTCACCAATATGCATTATTATTTCACCCTTCAGCTGTTGAATTGTTGTTGACTTGTTGGCATAGAACTGACTTTTGAAATGACCTCAGAGGAAGAAATCTAAAGGCATCAAGTCGCACGATCGCGGTGGCCAATTGACATCAATGTTCCGAGAGATGATGCGACCTGGGAACATCAGTAAATCAGTAAACATAGAACATTTAAGCTATTAACAATAAAGAGAATTAAATTGAAAATATAAGTCCATCCCTACCGTGGCGGATGGCCGAAGACAGTGACAAAATAGTGGCGTTGTGGGCTCGTTGATAAGATGTACATACTTAAACAAGAAAATAATAAACAGAAATTAAAAATCCTCGAAGCAATCTACATTAAACAATTTAAACCTGGTTTGAATACAATCAATTTTGATATTTCCAAGAACGTACTCAAATGCCTGTAAATCAGATCAGGGACCACATAGAACATTTAGTTCTATGTTTACTGTGTGTTAATGTTTACTCTTTGATAATTGCTTATGTGAGCCGAAAAAAAAATCAACAATTACTGTGATTTTTTGTTGTCTTTCAACGATATCACCATCAAGTATATCAGACGGTATGAACGGATCCTACACAAAATTAATAGACAGAACTCCTCTATATTATTCAATGAAACCTGCATTAATATATATATATATATATATATATATATATATATATATAATAAAGATAGATATATAAAAATACACGCATACGCTGAAAAATTAGATAGTGAAAATTGATAAGTAATAATTGATGAATAAAAAATATATGAAAATAAATAAATAAACAAGGAAAAAGAAAAGTGGGTGAAGATTGCTAAGAAATAAAGAGATGAAAAAGAAGTGAAAAGAAAAGTTGGTTTTACATAGTTTAGTCAGGGTTTATGCATTTAAGTAGACATTTATTTCTATGTCTGCATGTGATCATTACTTTACTTCTTTTATTTAATACATTAGCATTATTAAGGTGTTTTTAAGATGGTAAGTTTTTCCAAAGATATAAGATATATCTATTTCTTATTCTTTTGTAAGATTTGGTTTTCGTGATTATTTCCCAGGTAATAGTTGGGTTTTTGTTGTTTTGTAAAAAACAAAAATATTTGGAGAGAGCAGTACTATTCTTGTATTTAATATTATTAAAAGTCAGTTTATGATTATTAAAACGTTATTTTCATTTGTTGTCAGTTGATCCAAAATAGAACTTAGTATCGTCATCAGTATGTATATTAGATTTGTAAATTATGCATTCTATCATACATTGACCGTTAAGTGGGTTTTTTTCAGCAGTTACAATAACTTTTTGTTGGGTAACTGTTATTAACATGGAAATTACTATTATTTTGCAGGTTGGACTTGTTTTTATTGCATATCTTATTGTTATGTAGTGAGATATATTTATCAAAGTTTTGACGTAACTATAACTAACCTTCAGTATATGTTCGAATAATGCAAATAGTGTATAACTAACCTTGTTTTTGCCGAAAATCTTTTTAGTGTAGGAGAATAGTTGAAATGCTTGTGAATTAAATTTATGAAAGATTTTCCGATGCTGGTTTTGACGTTATGACTAAAAGGGTGGGTGGAACCATATGATGTTACGTTTGTACGATTTTGGTATATGTTCGCCTTCTTGGCTTTTTTTTTCAGAGTATTCTAAATTGTATTTACTTTTCGCTAAGGTTTTAATATATTTAATTTTATTGTTATTAAAACCTGCCTTGTTACTAGAGTTAAGAGATAATCTAAAATAGATTGATGAAAAGCAGCTGGTATTCTCTGGTCGTGGTTAGAATCATTGTAGACGTATTTGTGTTTGTAAGAATCTTTAGTGTATGGTTTTGTATAGGCCAGTATTTAGGCCGGAAGTTGCGTCAAGGAAGTTAGAGGTGGTGGTGATTTTAAGTTAGTGATGTTTGAAGAACTTTATCTCTCTCTCTCTCTCTCTCTCTCTCTCTCTCTCTCTCTGTATATGTATATACTGTTAAATATAAGAGACAATGAATGTCTATTATGTTTAATCATGAGCTGTTCTTAACGTCGTATTTTGGCTTTAATTCCAGTTGAAAATAAAGACAAAAATTCTCCAACATTTGGATAATTTTTTATTAATTTGGTTCTAAGCTTTGCCAACCAAGGTTATTGAACCCAGTCTGTCCTGCTATTCAGCCCATAGCTGGGAGGGAAAAAAGATGTATTCATACATATCCCAAGATTATTTGCGTGTAAGTGAACGCAACGATCTTGACTGGAATCCGAACGCGGCTGTTCGATTTCTCATTTCGTTCAATTATATCATAAATCACATCCTTTGTTTTATATATATATATATATATATATATATATATATATATATATATATATATATGTGTGTGTGTGTGTGTGTGTGTGTGTGTGTGTGTGTGTGTGTAAAAATTTACTCAGTTAAGATCTGAGATTAAGGACAGGATGGTTAAATAAAATATGTTAATCTTTTGAAACGATTTGTGAGCGTTTTTGTAGTTGCCAACACTGTTTATAGATACGTAATTTTGATTAAAGTACATTTCATCTTTTTGCCTTGATAAAGTTCATCACAGGACAAAACGCGTAGGCGATTTAAAATACAATTTTCCTCTTGATTTTATTTTATTTAACCATATATATATATATATATTCAGTTACATGGATGTGTATTTGTGACCCTGGGTTTTACGCTTTTGCGATCGTCAGACAAACTGATTAATTAAAAAAAAAAGGATTAATTTTTTAAAATAAGTAATTAGTTTGTCTGATGATCGGAAAAGCGTGAAACCCAGGGTGACAAACTCACACCTATCTATATGACTATGTCAGCTCTATCACTGATATTGATAGCATTCAAATAAGTACCGCGCATATATAATATATAAATAATATAATATATATAACACATTGCATATATATATATATATATATATATATATATATATATGTATGCAATGTGTTTGCCTTCTTGGCTTTATATATATATATATATATATATTTCCCACACACACACACACACACACACACACACACATATATATATATATATATATATATTGTCATCCGGAGACAGATCTGTTTCGCTGTATCACAGCTCATCAGTACGGTTAGACGTCTGATTGCTTTTTACCCAGGATTAGAACCCGACCGAATTAGCGATTCTTCCACTGAGCTATGGGTGTTCGGTAGTAGGGGGCCTGTGATATATCATATATACTTACACCATTAATATATACATACGTATATCAGTCAGTTAAGTGCCATACGTGATACACGCTTGGGCGATCATATCTCGAAAGAAACATGATTGACTGGGCAGAAGATTATCCCGCAGTAGGTTGCCATTGCTTTCTGCGGTAGACTGGTTGGTTGCCGACCAATGCTATAGAACTCAGTCTGTCCTGCTATTTAACCCATAACTGGAAGGAAGAGACGGAAGAGACCTTTCCCAAGGTGAATACAATGGATTCAACTGGAATTCGAGCCGATATCCGAGCCGATATCCGAGCCGATATCCGAGCCGATATCCCCTGTACCACAAGGCACATATGTGATAAAATATGGTTTTAAATAGTTTTTATGTTATATTTATTGATGGAGCGCATGTAAATATAAAATTGGACATTGAAGTCATCACCTGGATACGACAATTTCATGCTAAACGTGACAGTACCATGCTCAACGCAATCATCATCCTGTACCTCTGCTTCTTTGTTGCAAAGTAGTCGCCTGGATTAATACTTATGTCGTAAATACGATAATGTGATGATAAGTTTGGGAAAGTAAATAACGTATTTAGCTAATTTTTTTTTTTTATCAATTCACGAATGAGAAATTTCAGTCTATAGATATTTTTATTCATGGATTGTTACTTATTTCTATTTTATTATATTTATAATGAAATTTATAAACTATGCCGCTTGCAAATAGCTGTTTAATATTTGTAATTCTAGTGTCGCGATTTCTGAAAACGAAATCAAATGCCGATTGACGTAACAAGTCATGTGACGCCAACGTGTCATAGCGTGTTTGGAATTGTAAATTATTTTTTTGTGACATGTAAATTATACGATGTTAAAGTCTTTAACAACCTATAATATATATATATATATATATATTTCCTTTCTCTCTCTTACACTGTGTGTGCGCGCGTGCGTCGTGTGTGTATGTGTGTGCGTGTGTGTGTGCGTGCGTGTGTGTATGTACGCTCACGCATGCGCGTGTATGTGCCTATTGTAGCCGATGGGTAAAAGAGCTTATCATCGAGGTTACGGTTTCAAATCGATTTTCCTTGTTATTTGTTTTGAAAAAATAAAAAAAGTCAGGTTTTGCAAAATTCCAGCTCATAATTACGAATGTCGCTTCATTTGACAACATTTTCCTGGCTAAATAACGATTGCAAATCTTGATGTAAGGCAGAGTCGATGGTAGAGAAATAGTTGTCAAAAACATCGTTATTTAATTTCGACAATCACATTTTTCTGTAGAAAACATGAAAGATTTTGTGTAACAAACGTAAAATCTTTTTATTCTAAGTGATTATAAGAAAAATATTATTATATATATATAAATCAATGGATTTTATTTTTAATTCGATATTATTTCTTGTTACTTAAAATCTATATTTTAGTAGATACACGCGTCTGAGTAGACGCCCTGATTATTTTATAACCAGTGGGAATTATATCTACCGGCCTGTCTTATCAAAAGAATTTTCCTAAACAAAATGTGAGCCCCCAGTAGAATTCGAAACTTAAAAACCGGAGACGCAGAGTTGAACACTACTGGAGTGCATATGCTCTTTATTAAAACTCGCGAATGCTGACCAATAGATGCAATGCACACTGTAAGAAATAAACAAATAAATAAACACGACCTATATTAGACTTCAAATAATAATAATAATAATAATAAAATTGTCACGATAGAGTGGGGCAATATTTACACTGGACAATGTGCAAACACTATAGAATATATGTAAACAAACACTAGCATGAACATCACCCAGCACCGGTTACAGAAATAGAAGATGCCATCATTCTATGGGATTACACCATCTACATAGACAGGAAAATTGAAGCAAATAGGCCGGACATTATTGTTAAAAGCCAAAAAAGAAAAAAAAAATTGCCGATTAATTGTTATGGCCTGTCCAGCGGATTGTAACATAGCAACCATGAAATTTGAAAAACTGTCAAAATATAAAGGCCTGGAAATTGAAATAGAAAAAAATGTGGAAATTGAAAACAAGAATCGTGCCAGTGATAGCAGGTGCACTTGGAGTGATAAAAAATTAAACAAAATAACACATTGAAATAATCCCTAGAGACCCCAGCTTAAGTCAGTCAGTTAAGTGCCATACGTGATACACGCTTGGGCGATCATGTCTCGAAAGGACATGACTGAGTGGGCAGAAGATTATCCCGCAGTAGGTTGCCATTGCTTTCTGCGGTAGACTGGTTGCCGACCAAGGCTATAGAACCTAATCTGTTCTGCTATTTAACCCATAACTGGAAGGAAGAGACGGATTAATAGCTTTCCCAAGGGTATTTGCGCGTAAGTGAATACAATGGATTCAACTGGAATTCAAACTCGGCTCCCCGGTTTCTCATTCCGAGATATAAAAAACATTGTCTTGTCAAGTACAGTCCACATTTGTCTATGTAACGTTAGGGGTGTTATGGGAGATGGAAAAAACATGAAATAGAGCCATAACAACACACCACGACCTGCCTTGGGTCTTTCCGCAGACTTGGTAGGTAGTGCGACCACAGCAGAAATAAAATTATGATGAAAGTTGACACACTACTACTACTACTACTAATAATAATAATAATAATAATAGTCCTCTCTATTATAATAAAGAACGTTGTATATTTACATATAAAAGTCCCACAATAACATGGAAAATTAAAAAAAAAAGAATATGTAAGTTTTAAACGACCCATGCTCGTTGTGTCCAAAAAAACTATACATTATTAAATTTCTTAAAAATAAGGATCCATTAAATAAATGTAATGAAATTAATGCCATATGAAACATTGCAAAATGTTCACCTGAGAATATAGTTCATAATTCTTCATAAAAGAATATCGATTAACTTACATATATCCGGTATTTTATTTTGAATTATATAATATTAATTTAATACATATAAAGTTTATACAATTTTTTTTTAATCATTTCACCCCAAGCAAGACATTCCACTGCCACTATTGCGCATGGGGCTACATAGGGGAAGGTAAAAAGAAGGAGTGATTAGACATAGGGAATGTCAGGAGGAAGGTGACAGATGAGTAAGGATACCGAGGATGAGGGTTGGGCAGATGGGAAGAGTGTTTGATAGAATGGGAGCAGGTTAGTGTGTTAGGAGGTGTCTATTGACCTTACATTTAAACTCCTGGAGATTGTAGCCGTCGGGGAAGCAATCGTGTGGAAAAGAATTCCACAGTCGGGAAGTGCGAGGAAAGAAACTGTTGGAGTAGAAGTTGCGGTTGTATTTTATCGGTTTCACTGTAAAAGGGTGGGATGTAGTTAAATTTAAGAATTTATGATGAATTCATAGGAAAAGTCTGCACTCAGAACCGAATAAAAATAGTTTAATTATATCAAAAGTCCTTTTAAGTCAGATCAAAAATAAAAAAATAAAAAGTGTTTTCTTTATTATTTAAAAAAAAAAAATAGCTGAGATGCAGAGAAATCTCAGAGAATTACCTTTGGAGCCAATAATGGATGTAAGCAGTCTAAACTTTAGCCGAATAAAATAACGTTTTCCTGTAAGCATCGGAATAAAAAAACCCGAACCCCTAAACATATAACCTATATTTTCAAATTTCAAAATCGATTTTCATTCTGATTAGTTAAATTAAACACACGCATAAAATCTAAATTTTTCTGTCTTCCCCATCTACATTAACTTTTTAAATAGCAAATGCACTCTTCTCTAAATTCAAATCATAGTTTTTGAACATTACATGATGACGAGATAAATCTCGAAACATAGAAATTTCCGTGTCGAAATGTAAATTAAATTAATTTTAAATAAAAAACAAATTTAATTATGTTATGCTCTACGATCTGTGTCGTATTGAGAACTTAAAAAAAATTAAATGCCGGAGGATTCGGGATTCTGAACCTGTTGGTTCTCTTAATCTGGATATATATATATATATATATATATATATATATATATATATATTACTTTCCTGTCGTGCTCAGGGGGTGGGTAGTATAATTTTTTTTGATTATGTCGGAATGTAAGATACTCAATAATAGCAATAATAGGTACATCAACATATAGATGTTGTCGTCATTTTTGATGGTATATATATATATATATATATATATATATATATATATATATATATATATGTGTGTGTTGCCGTCATTTTTGACGGCATATCGATATATATATGTTGAAGTCATTTCGTAATATATATATATATATATATATATATATATGTTGCCGTCATTTTTGACGGCATATCGAAAACATATATATGTTGACGTCATTTCGTAATATATATATATATATATATATATATATATATATATATATATCAAACTCTAACCGTAGCTTAATTATTGATATACCATTCTTGTCTCTCTCTCTTTTCTGATTTCAACTAGCCAAGATGGAGGAAGAGACACGCCGAATATATCTGTGAAAATTTAAAAACGGTATTCTACCAGGTGGACACCTGTTTAACTTTTTCAGTATGTCTTAACTATCTGGTGTGTTGAATCCTGCATGTTTTTTTTTTTTTTTTAATTTTCGTCGTTTTAATTGTTCTTCATTTCTGTTTGAGTTCGTAATTTTTAGCCTTAATTTTCTTTTTTGAAATTGAAGTTTTTAATTACTGGCATTAGTACTGTTTGCTCTTGATTTTGGTGTTTAAATTTTGTTTCGACTTTAACTAAGTTAAAACTCAATCTTTTTTTATTTTTTTTATTTATTGGAGTAGATAGTATCCACTATCACCCGGTTTTGCACTCCCCCCACTTTTGAACGGGAGTAGAAGTGATTGCTTTGTTTCTTTTTTAGGAAGGGGTTTCCGGTACACTTTCCCTCTACCTCGGGTTTAACATTAGTTCGGCTGGAAGCTCTTTGCAGTTATTGAGCATGGTGGCAACGCCCCTTCATTCTGAGATAGGTTTTTCGTTCCTGGTTATCCTCCCCTCTCCAGGAAGGACTCCAATGCCCATATGCATGGGCTTGGTGTTTATATCAGCGAACACCTACCTCCAACCAGGGTAATATCTCTTGAATCCCTGGATCATGCTTTCATGTGCTTCCGTCTCTCACTTCTAAGATCGATTAGCTATCTCTTCTTCCTCTACCGCTCCGCCTCCACCTCTAACTGTTCATTTTTTTCTTCTCACTTTGTTTTTTTTTTTTTTTTTCAATTGGAGTAGATAGACTAAACTATCGCCCGGTTCACCCTCCTCCCACGTCTATTGAACAAGTGAAGAGGCTCATCCTTTGTTCCCTGTTTAGGATGTGGTTTCCGGCTTCCTCTTTTCCAATCTTTTTACTCTTACGTAGCCCCCTGCGCATCAGTGGCGTTATCGCCTTGCTCGGGGTGATATGATTAAAAAAATATATATATATAATAGCACCATCCACATGCAAAATAGGAAAAATAATGGTTGCATTATTAAAACATTTTTAACGAAACCTGCATAAATGCGAGATTGCTGCCCAAAAACACAATATATATATATATATATATATATATTAGTTATCCAAGCTTGGTTTCGGTGTATCACAGCTCATCAGTGTGGCTAGACACCGACTTGCTTCCAGCTGGGATAGAAAATCGACCGATTTGATGCCAGTCAGAGTACCTATTCCATAAACTATCGGCGCATGGCTAGGAGAGGAGAAGAAAATTTTTGCGTGTTATATATATGCGGTATATACACACGCTAGCCTTTTATGACTAAAGAGTAATGCGTTATGCAGATATCATAAAAAATGACAGACAAGGTATTATGTTTAAGTTTTGCATATAATTTCTCATGGGATCTTATGATTTTTTTCTTTTAAGAAGATAAATTATATAACAATTGTCCACATGCTTTGTTTTTTCGATTCTTTCGGCTATATTTTTAGCCATTATCGCGAATCGATTTTATTTTACACGTAACTGAATATCTGCGGTGTTTATGTATGTGTATAGAGTCATATGTTTGTAAGCACATTGTTGTCGTGTTCGCATTTGATATTATTAAGTGCTGAATTTTTTTATATTTTTTTAGATTAATAATGCTTCCAATATTTTTAGATTAATAATGCTTCCAATATTTTTAGATTAATAATGTTTCGAATATTTTTATAATAATAATGTTTCCAATATTTTTATATTAATAATGCTTCCAATATTTTTATATTAACATTGCTTCCAATATTTTTATGTTAATAATGCTTCCAATATTTTTACATTAATAATGCTTGCAATATTTTTAGATTAATAATGCTTCCAATATTTTTATATTAATAATGCTTCCAATATTTTTATATTAATAATGCTTCCAATATTTTTACATTAATAATGCTTCCAATATTTTTAGATTAATAATGCTTCCAATATTTTTGTATTAATAATGCTTCCAATATTTTTATATTAATAATGTTTCGAATATTTTTATATTAATAATGTTTCCAATATTTTTATATTAATAATGCTTCCAATATTTTTATATTAACATTGCTTCCAATATTTTTATATTAATAATGCTTCCAATATTTTTATATTAATAATGCTCCCAATTTTTTTTATTAATAATGCTTCCAATATTTTTATATTAATAATGCTTCCAATATTTTTATATTAATAATGCTTCCAACAAAAAAATATTGGAAGCGTTATTAATCTAAAAAGTTTAACAACGCTTCCAATATTTTTATATTAATCTTGCTTCTAATATTTTTAGATTAATAAGGCTTCCAATATTTTTATATTAATAATGTTTCGAATATTTTTATATTAATAATGCTTCCAATATTTTTAGATTAATAATGCTTCCAATATTTTTATATTAATAATGCTTCCAATATTTTTAGATTAATAATGCTTCCAATATTTTTATATTAATAATGCTTCCAATATTTTTAGATTAATAATGCTTCCAATATTTTTATATTAACAATGCTTCCAATATTTTTAGATTAAAAATGTTTCGAATATTTTTATCTTAATAATGTTTCCAATACTTTTATATTAATAATGCTTCCAATATTTTCGCCTTTTTTGCCTGTGGATGAAGCTATGATATATCCACAATTATATTAAGGATAGAGTTTGGCAGGTGTTGTACCGTGTGTTTAAATGAGATCGAATTGAACTGAGACCCTCAAAGTTAATCTCATCAACGTAGTGTGTCCAATGTAATTATTTACAAATCTGGATTGATGAAGAGCACAATTCTTCAAAAGACATGTAAATTTGTAAATGATATTGATTCGCTGTAGTTTAGATCTGGTAGGTGGATTTTTACATTTATCTATATGGTTAGCAGTTTTGACTTTTGTGTAATAGTTAATTTTTTTGCTTAGGGCAACAGGAGTTGCGTATTTTTGGGTGATATTTCGAAGTGAAGATTCATCTTGCTTATAAGTGACCAAAAATATATCTTATCTTTCATATCTCAGTCTGTAGATTATCTATCTATCTATCTATCTATCTATCTATCTATCTATCTATCTATCTATCTATCTATCTATCTATCTCACACAGTCTGTAGATTATCTATCTATCTATCTATCTATCTATCTATCTATCTATCTATCTATCTCACACAGTCTGTAGATTATCTATCTATCTATCTATCTATCTATCTATCTATCTATCTATCTATCTATCTCACACAGTCTGTAGATTATCTATCTATCTATCTATCTATCTATCTATCTATCTATCTCACACAGTCTGTAGATTATCTATCTATCTATCTATCTATCTATCTATCTATCTATCTCACACAGTCTGTAGATTATCTATCTATCTATCTATCTATCTATCTATCTATCTATCTATCTATCTACAACCCACTGGCCTGCGTATCCTCTTATTATCCTAATATAATCGAAACTAAATATTTATGTTCAGTCTGTGTAGCTTGATGTAGTGTAATGGCTACTTGCGTTAGAACACTCTGTAGTGGGTTCAGTCCTCACTGGCTGCTCCTCACTTTTGGCCTGGCACCTCATATAAGCTGTCTCTAAAATATTGCCATGTTTACGTTGAGTTTCTAAACGCTTAATTAAAAATCATTTGTCTTTCCCAGAAATATTACCATGACAACTGCTCTGACGATCTTTTTTTCCTGGTGCTCCAACCACGTGAAGTGAAGCGTGCTACTAGATTGGCATTTAGTTCCCACTCATTTACCGTCGAAACAGTGAAATGTAACCGTTCCTTCTACTCCAACAATTTCTTTTTTCCTACCCCCCCCCCGCCTGTGGAACTCCCTGCCGTTTACTTGCTTCCCTGATAGCTACAACAATTGCTGTCTTCCTTCTTTTTGAATCCCGTGCACCTTTATCCTTTCTACAATGCTCACTGCAACTAGTCTTTTCTCTCACTCTAATCCCCTGCGCACTAGTGACAGTCTTGCCTTGCTTGGAGTAAAATAAATAAATAATAATCTGTACCGTATAGAAAACAGGTTTTGATTAAATACCCTTTTTTGTCGAAATCAGTCAGTCAGGTAAGTGCTATACGTGATACACGCTTGGGCGATCATGTCTCTTTCGAGACATGACTGACTGGTCAGAAGATTATCCGCAGTAGTTTGCCATTGCTTTCTGCGGTAGACTGGTTGCCGACCAAGGCTACAGAACCCAATCTGTTCTATTATTTAACCCATAACTGGAGGGAAGAAATGGATTAATACCTTTCCTAAGGGTATTTGCGCGTAAGTGAATGCAAGGAATACGACTGGAATTCGAACTCGGCTTCCCGATTTCTCGTTCCGAGCCGATATCCACTGCACCACGACGCCTTTTTTTTTAAAACCAAGACTTCACTCATGTGTACTTACATGCGTATTTATTTATATACTTGAATTCGAACACTTCCCACGAATATGCATACTTACATATTAGGTTGTGACAAAGATAATAGCCGCTGGAAATGTTTTTAAAAGTCATTTTAACAATATTCACGGTATATATTAGGGGAATTTTGGTATACATAACAATTAATGTGTGCTTTTCAATAAGTTTTAACTTATATGTATACAAAAATATTCTTGAAGTATAGAAGCCCTTAATTATGAACATGACAAAGCGATTTTCGTTTATTTTTCTTACATGAGTTCAATCTTGGGCATAGAGCCTCCTAAACTTCTGCCAATATTAACAGAGAATGGGTCAGTAAGTCTTGACAACGAACAGTTGCAAGCAAAACCCATGTCCAAGTGTCAAAGAAATGTCTCAGACGCTTAGTGCCAGCATTGCAACAGTTTCACGCTATTTGCAAGAGTATTGGAAAGGTGAAAATGGGTTCCTCATGATTTCAGTGAAAATCAATACTTAGGCATTTTAAGGCGAATTGGCATGGCGAAGGAAGTATTCCAGAAGATGAGTAAAGTATTAAGAAACAGGGCAATTTCGCTAGAAACAAAGAAGGGAGTACTGGATTGCTATGTCATCTTAGTTCTTCAATATGGCAGTGAATGCTGGACAATATCATCAAAGATGAAGGAAAAACTTGAAGCAACTGAAATGTAGTTCTACATAAGGATGCTGCGAATATAATGGATCGAGCATGTGAGCAATGATGAGGTTTTGGAAATGATAGAAACGAAAAGGAAATTTATATTGAGCACCAGGAAGCGACCTAAAGTTCCTGGGACATGGTGAAACAGGAGAAGGCGTGCGAAGAGCCACCAGGGATAGGGAGACGTGGAAAGCCATGATCGCCTATGTCCTGAAAGAACAGGGTACAAAGAAGAAGAAGAAGAAGAAGAAGAAGAAGAAGAAGAAGAAGAATCTGTTCTCGAACTCATTCTGTATAACATTAATAATCCCTTTCTTGACCGAAAAGTCAATTGTGATGAAAAGTGGATGTTTTATGATAACCATAAACAATCAGGTCAATGTCTTGCTCATGATTAGTTTCCAAAACATTTCCCAAAGCCAAAGTTGCATCAGCAAAAGATAATGGTGACTGTCTGGTAGTCTGCAATTGGTGTTTTCCACTATAGCATTCTGGTAGACATTCAGAGCACAGTGATTTACTGCAATCAACGTGCTGAAATGCATGCACGCCTGCAAAAAATGAGATCTGCATTGGTGAATCCAAGTGATCCAGTTCTGCTTCGCGATAATGTATTACCCCATGTTGCAAGAATGACGTTGTAAAAACTCACAGACTTGGGATACGAGAGTTTACCACATCCTCCTTACTCTCCTAATCTTTCACCCACAGATTATCATTTTTTAAGCACTTAAACACATTTTTAAATGGTAAAACTTTAGGTCCAAATCACAGATGGAACCGGCTTTCAAAGATTTCATTGCATTATAACCCATAACTTCTTTTATCAACGAGGAATAAATAATCTCGTCGATCGATGGCAGTGCTGCATAGATGCTCAAGGCTCGTATTTTGACTAATTTATACAGTTAATTTTTCAAGAACAAAATTATATTTCTGAAATTGGCAATTATTTTGTAACAAGCAAATACATAATGAATTTGGTTCCTTCAATTGCGATTTGAACAGATTCTTTCGCGACATATCTTGCTTCTGAAAACCTTCTTGCGATTGACGTGTGCGTTGTGGTGTAATGGATATCGATTCGGAATGAGAAATCGGAGATCCGAGTTCGAATTACAGTCTAATTCGTTTCATTCACTTGCACACAAATACCCTTAGGAAAGGTTTTAATCTATCTCTTCTCACTCCAGCTATGGACAGAACAGATTGGGTTCTATAATCTTGATTGGCCACCCGTCTACCGCAGAATGTAATGGCAACCTATTGCGGGAAAATCTTCTACCTGTTCAGTCATGTCTCACCATGATTGAACAAGCGTGTATTATGTATGACAATTAATTATCTGTTTACTTGTACACAAAAATCTTGAAACCATCGTTTAAAAATCGTGAAAAAAAAAAAAAAAAAAAGGATAAAAGTCAATAGAAAATATCTTTCTGTGGGATTGGCAGTATATAATGCCACGCTTATTCCGTGTTAGTCAATTGAAGACGCACATTGGCTGAACACAAACCGTCCTGTAATTTTGAGTTTATACTTTAATCTTTACCCGTATAAACATCTAATGTTTTTCCAACAGAATATAAATAGAAGCACGCATGCGTAGACTTTTGTTATATTTCACTACGCGCATGCGCCGACCTTTATTAATTTACACATCAAAACCTTTTTCCCGCGCGTGTACATTTTAAACATTATACGCCCATGATTTCCAACTGGATAAATATAAACTCGTGTCACATACTTGTCTATACTTTTCAAAATGTTGTCACTGTCTGTCTCTATCTATGTCCCTAATTAGGATTAATACAAATATTAAATTTGTCACTTAGCTGATTGAGGTTATATTCAGCATCCGACTTCAGAGTTTCGTAGACGAATCTTTTTGTAATCGTTCGGCCCACACGTCAGGAGGTTTTACCAGTTGACTTATTTCTGATTTTAACTATGTCCCAAAATTATACAGATGCAAAACTAAAGCCATCTTAGTAGTAGCAGTAGCTATAATTACTAAGAATAAAGATCACACTAACATATATCTGATTCCATATATTCCAAGTCTTAGACAATTCGATATATTTACACAATATGTGAACTTTCATAATAAGACAGGCACTTATAAGTTCATAAACTGTATTAAAATGAATTTTTGATAATTGAATGAGAAAATGTAAAAAAATAAAGTAACACGTTTCATTCTCTAAAAAGACTTCATCAGACAAAAGCAATGGTCTTATTCATGGAAATATGTATACGTAACTGGAGAAGAGAGATGTAAGCATAAACATCGGTATAAATTGGGACCGAGTAAGTAATTAAAAAATGTAATATAATCATTTTTTTTATTGATTTGTTTTGTAAGAATTTACAGGTTATTTAAAGCCAGGAAATATTTTAATTTTTTTTTGTTTGAGATAATAGTGACTTAGAGATACTAGTCTCAGAAATTAACCCATACATGGCGGGAGAAAAAGTGGGTTCATTCCTTTTCACAATTTTGAACATAGCGAACCGAACTGAAATTGCAACTTGGCTCCCCGATTAACAATTCTGATCCATTATCCATTACACCACCCAGACACCTTTGCTTACAGCACCTGGAATTCCCAAGCTGGTCACTCATCTATCTTTTGAGCAAGCTCGACTTTACTTAACTTCAGTGATCGTAGGGGCACCGATGTTTCAACCGGATATGGCCGCTTAATTTAATCGGAATAGTAATTTACTAAGGTGAATATACATAGAAAATGCACTGATTTCTGAGTGTTCGTTGGTAAATCTGCGACAAGGTCTTACAAACATTTTACAACATTTCCCTTGGCTTAACAAATCATTTGTTTTTGAAAAGTGGGATGTTTAAAAAACACCAACAAAAACAACAGAAAACATCGGGAAACCGAATGAGATCGAGGGGACTGTACTTCTAGAAATGTCGGACGCCAGAAAATGTTAAAGTTTAAAGCTACTAGGAGAAACGCTGAAGCATCTATAGCTTCAGCGTTTCTCCTCGTTGCAGAATTATAACCAACGTTTATGTTTGTATCTCTCGCACTTCATTTACGTTGAAGTGATGGGATCATTTTTTAATCACATGCTAAGTGCATGGTATTCTCAGCATCCTTCTGTAGAACCGTATTTGTTGCCTGGTTTCCTATCCATCTGTGAAGAAATTGTCCAACATTCACTGACGTATAAGAGGATTACTATCAGCTAGCATTTCAGCATCGTTTTCTTTGTTTCTGTTACTATCAGTCTCTTCTTCATCTGTGTTGAGTTTATCCAGTATTTATTATCAAATATGAGATTTCCCTGTTTAGGATGCGGTTTCCGGTTTTCTCTTTTCCAATCTTCTCACTTTTTTTTCAATTGGAGTAGATAGACTAAACTATCGCCCGGTTCACACTCCATCCACGTCTATTGAACAGGTGAAGAGGCTCATCCTTTGTTTTCTGTTTAGGATGCGGTTTCCAATTTTCTCTTTTCCAATCTTCTCACTTTTTTTTTCAATTGGAGTAGATAGATTAAACTATCGCCCGGTTCACACTCCATCCACGTCTATTGAACAGATGAAGAGGCTCATCATTTGTTTTCTGTTTAGGATGCTGTTTCCGGTTTTCTCTTTTCCAATCTCTTCACTCTTATGTAGCCCCCTGCGCATCAGTGGTGTTACCGCCTTGCTCGGGGTGATATGATTAAAAAAAAAAAAAAAGAAAAAAGAAAAAAGAAAAAGAATTGCTATTACGTAGCATTTCAGCACCGTTTTGTTTGTTTCTGTTGTTTCCAGTCTCTCATTTATCTGTGTGGAAATTGTTTAGTATTCTTTGCTTAGGAGGATTGCTTTTACGTAGCTTTCAGCTACGTTTTCTTTGCTTTTTTGCTTAGAGTTTCTTCTTTATGTGAGGGAATTGTCCAGTTTTCACTGATATAGGAAGAGATTTCTTTTGCGTAGCGTTTCAGCATAGTATTCTTTGTTTCTGTTGCTTCCAGTCTCTTTTTTATCTGTGAGGAAATTATCCAGTCATTTTTACTATTGTCTAGTATAGCTATTACGTAGAATTTCAGCACCGTTTACTTTGTTTCCGATGCTTCCTGTCGCTTCGTCGTCTTTGAGGACATTGCCAAGTATTCACGATCGAATATATAAAGATTGCTATTACGTTGAATTTGATTTTGTTGGTTCCAGTCTCTTTTTCATCTGTAAGGAAATTGTCCTGTACTTTTTGCAATATAGGAGGATTGCTTTTACGTTTCATTTCAGGACTGTTTGCTTTTTTCTGTTGCTTCCAGTCGCTTCTTACTCTTAGAGGGAATTGTCCCGCATTCACTATTAAATACAAAGACTGCTATTACGTAGAATTTCAGCACCGTTTTCTTTTATTGTGTTGGTTCCAGTCACTTTTTCATCGTCAGGAAATTGTCCAGTATTTTTATGTTGTATATTAGGGCCGTATTCTTTGTTTCTTTTGCTTCCAGTCGCCTCGTTGTCTGTGAGAACTTTGTCTTCTATTCACTATTAAATATGAAGATTGCTATTACGTAAAATTTCTGCACCGTTTTCTGTTGGTTCCTGTCTATTTTTCAAATGTCGGGAAATTATCCAGTATTCTTTGCTATAGTGGAGGACTGTTTTATGTAGCATTTCAGCACCGTTTTCTTTGTTACTGTTGCTTCCAGTGACTTCTTCATCCGAGAGGAAATTGTCCAGTATTCACAACCAAATATGAAGATCGCTATTACGTAGAATTTCAGCATCAATTCATTTGACTCTGTTGGTTCCTGTCTCTTTTTCAACCGTCAGTTATCCAGTTTTTTTTCTGTACAGGATAGATTTACGTCTCATTTCAGCACCATTTTCTTTTTAATGTTGCTTCCAGTCGCTTCTTCGTCTGTGAGGAAATTGTCCTCTAGTAACTATCAAATATGAAGATTGCTATTAGGCACAACTTCAGCACCGTTTTCTTTGATTATGTTGTTTCCACTTTCTTTTTAATCTGTCAGGAAATTGTCCAGTATTTCTGCCGTATATGCGTATTTCTGCTCTTACGTAGCATTTCATCACCGATTTATTTGTTCTTGTTGCTTCCAATCTCTTCTTCATCTGTGAGAAAATTGTCCAGGATTCTCTGCTGTAGTGAAGGATTGCTTTTACGTAGCATTTCAGCGCCTTTTTCTTAGATACTGTTGCTTTCAGTTGCTTCTTCGTCTGTGAGGAAATTGTCCAGGATTCACTATCAAATATGATGATTGCTATTACGTAGGATTTCAGCACCATTTTCTTTGAATCTCTTGGCTCCAGTATCTTTTTCATCTTCAGGTAATTTATTGTCCACTATTTTTTGCTATATAGGAGGATTGGATTTCAGGACCTTTTTCTTTTTTTCTGTTGCTTCCAGTCGCTTCGGAGTCTGTGGGAATGTTGTCCCCTATTTACTATTAAATATAAAGGTTGCTATTATGTAGAACTTCAGAGCCGTTTTCTTCGATTCTGTTGGGTCTAGTCTCTGTTTCATCTGTCAGGTATTCCAGTATTCTCTCCTATAAAGAAGGATTGCTTTTACGTAGCATTTCAGCAATGCTTTTTTGTTCCTATCGTTTCCAATCTCTTCTTCATCTGAGAGGAATTTATCCTTAATTTTCTGCTATAGTAGAGGATTGTTTTATGTAGCATTTCAGCACCGTTTTCTTTGTTACTGTTGCTTCCAGTCGCTTCTTCGTCTGAGAGGAAATTGTCCAGGATTCCCTACTGTAGTGAAGGATTGCTTTTACGTAGCATCTCAGCACTTTTTTCTTTGTTCCTCTTGCTTTCAGTTTCTTCTTTGTTTGTGAGGAAATTGTCTAACATTTATTACTACATAAGAGGATTGATATTACGTATCAGTTTAGCACCGTTTTCTTTGCTTCTGTTACTTCTAGTCGCTTCTTCTTTGAGGAAGAATCGGAATGTTTTATATATATATATATATAACATAGCACATTTAGTATACAATTCAGGTAAATTCCGATAAAGACGAACACAAGAGAACTCAATGTTAAATTCATTTATTTAATTTAACAGAGTAATTTATAAAAGATTTTAGATTATTACAATGGGTAATTCATATTTCACCGAGCTCTGATGTTATCGCTGCTCGTCTGAAATATGTATTACCCATTGTAATAATCTAAAATCTTATATATAAGCTTCGAAACATGAAAGTTTTGTGTAGTGATACTATGAATTTATAAAAACATTGTAACAACCATTACAGTATAACGCTCTACATTTGTATCGAGCACTCTTTATAAAAGTAAATGCATGAACAAAAGGTAAATAAACCTACGAGTTCAACAACTTAGTTACAATATATACATATATATATATATATAAACTTACAACTTTTTAGTAGTTTTTCCTATATATATATATATATTAGAGAGAGAGAGAGAGAGAGAGAGAGAGAGAGAGAGAGAGAGAAATATATTGATTGATCTGAATAGCAATTTGATAATGACTCCCAGATTTTCAATTCTGAGCAGTTATCTAATATACCATCTGCACATCCAAGCTTACAGCACCTGGTATTTGCAAGTGGTCACATATTTAGGTACTATATATTACACATCACACATACAGATATATATATATATATATATATATATATATATATATATAATTTTTTTACATCCTTTCTCTTGTCATGCTTCTGTTTGATCACAAGGCATACAATAACTATTATTATTTTTATTATCAACAATATTATACATAGAGTATAACGCTCTACATTTGTATCGAGCACTCTTTATAAAAGTAAATGTATGAACAAAAGGTTAATAAACCTACGAGTTCAACAACTTAGTTACAATATATATATATATATATATATATATATATATATATATATATATATATATATTATCAGTAAGTGAAAGTACAGACTAACAGCCAATGTTCATGTATTTATTTTTATAAAGTGTGCTCAATACCAAGTAGAGATTAATATTGAACTAAAATCTGTAAGTTATAAGGTTTCTTAAGAAAATGTACTACTAAATCGTAGAGATGTTTGACAGTTTTATGTAAACACTACCACTATTTCTGTCTAAAATTTAATTATTCATAATTGTTCCTTTATAACTTGGGCTCTAATAATTAATCATAATTTTTAATTTATAACTTATGCTGTAATATTACTTAAAAACATTTTACTAAAAAAATTGACCTACAAAATACGTATTTGGTTTTCGTAACTCCCATATAGTTTAACAAAACTAATTATTTGATTCTAATTCTAACTGTAACAATCCAGCCTCTTTAACTGATAAAGTAGAATTATAGTGGGTTGCTTATCTATTCTTTTTTGTAAGTAGTGGAGAGTCCGTTCTAGTGAAGGGTAGTTGTATACTGTTGCAGATTAACGGAATTTGGCCTTGTTGTAGATAGCCCACTATAAGTCATAAAATGATTACAAATCAAGAAAGGCAATTTGAGTAGAAAAATAACATTTTATATATGCACATATCAATTAATGTTTTTACAATTGAAGTAATGCATGAAGTATAGGTCCAACGGAGGTTAAAATGTTCATGGCAATAAAATGCTGAAAGAGAATTAATGCTTAGGAATTTGGGAGCGTGTAAGTAAGGAATGTCTTTGATATATACACTCCTTAGGTCAGTAAGTAGTTTTTGAGGCAGGGAAGAAGGAAAGAGGTAAGGGAGACGAGCGTAGTAAGCCGCTTGACTTAGGTCAAGGGGATATTAATTACTCTCTTCTGCTCGAGTCGGTCTGCCTGGCGATGCTTTCTGTATCCGCATTTTTTATCTTCTTTTTGGATCACAGCAGCTCATTTGGGATTTCACACTTGTATTTGGTTCTGGGCCTCCCATAAATAAAATTCGCGCCGGCTCGTGAACTGGAAATGTAATATTTAATTAGTTTTTAGTTTACAACCGGAACATCTGACTTTTGATCATTTGCAGTTTGGTCGTGAAAGCGCAAACATCCGGTCTATCGCTTTTGCTCGGTATCACCACAGTATAAAATCAAATTAAAAAACCTTAAAATCCAACCTGCTGTTGAAAATTATTGTCTATATGTACATCAATATGTAAATATTGCGGTCATTTTACACAGCATGTCGATATAAATATTTTGCCGCTATTTTTGATGGCACGTTCCTAGTCGTTAAGAATAAAGAATGAAATAAATATTGTCTTTCTTTAAGAATGAAGCGAGAAACAAATATTGTCTGACATATTAAATACCTTCTGTAAACAGTTGTTGTCAACATCTGCATTCTTTGTATCTTATCATCGTTTGTGCTGAGTGCATTTGTATTCTTGCTGTTTCAAATAAGAGGTTCTTAATATAAATAAACATTATTTACATTATTCAGACTATTGTCATCTTTGTCCTCATCTGGGCCATGAGTTCCTTAAGAACACATGGCCTAGTGGATATAAGCGTTGGTTAGTTCCTATGATTTGACCCAAAGAGTTGTGAGTTGAATACCAGGCTACAGTGGTGAACAAGTAACTTACAGAGTTAGAGGGAGATAACTCATGACTACCAAAAGAGGCACTACTACGGAAGGAATGTAGTTCATAAGCCCCAGTGATGGTAATAAAATGTTCGTTTCAAAATTTCGTACAAATACCAACAAAGATGAGGACAATAGTTCAAATAATGTAAATACTGTAAATACGACCCCATCTCAGAAATATAGACAAATGAGTAAACATTTTTGAAAACATGTACTTGTGTATAAAACAATCCTCCTTTTTTAACTTTAATATGCGCTTAAAAGTGATGCCCTATCTATCTATCTATCTATCTATCTATCTATCTATCTATCTATCTATCTATCTATCTATCTATCTATCTATCTATGTGTTTGTCTTAAGGGTCGGTTATTTTACGTGGGGATCCCGAGCGAATACACTCGGCCCTAAATTCCCCAGCCTCCGCATAAGGGGGATCGAGCTCGTCTATTTTTCTCAGCTGGGTCTTTGCTCGGAGACATAGTTCCGAGTGAGTCACTCCCGCCCGAAGGTAGATAGCTTGAAAAGTGCGAGTTCTCGCGGAATTCTGTTTCGTGTTTGCTTGAATGTATTTGTCTCTATATGTTTGTCTGAACGGGTGCTTATAAAATATAAATATAAACACACGTACACAGGTATGTATACAGGTTTAATAAAGGTGCGTAGCTAGAGTGTGTTCCATCCGGTCTCCGTTTGAGTTTACGGCATCTTCACCACTTATATACTAATATATATTTGCACAGTTAATCCCTCTTATATATATATATATATATATATATATATATATATATATATATATATATTTTCTAGACATATGCTATTAAATATAAGAGACAATGAATGTCTATTATGTTTAATCATGAGCCGTTCTAAACGTGGTATTTTTGCTTTAATTTCAGTTAAAAATAAAGACAAAAATTCTCCAACATTTGGATAATTATTTATTGGTTTTCTTCTAAGCTTTATATATATATAAGAGGGATTAACTCTCTTACACCCTGATTGTGCACTCTGGAAGAATGGTAGACTATGAAAAACAGTAGCATCTACGCATCGTTCATTCATTCATTAGAACACTCTCAGCTATTGGATGTGTATAATGATAATATACACGCTAAAAAGTCTGCCTCCTTCTACCGAGTGCTCATAGATTAGAGGTAGAATCGCCGACTGACGCCAATTCCGTTGGGTTTCAATCCTGGGTAAAAAGCAACCGTACTGATGAGCTGTGATACAGTGAAACAGATCTGTCTGCGGATGACTATACACACACACACACACACACACACACACACACACACACACACACACACACACACACACATATATATATATTATAAGGAAGTGAAAGAATTCATACATTTGCTTTTATAAAGAGTGCTTAATACAAAGTAACTCCAATATACTTTAGTATGCCAATAATTTTTTAATTCTAAAGAAAAGTGTCATGGTTTGATATTAAGCTAACTTGTTCTCCACTCGACCCAAATTTTCATCTTCATAATTTAACCTAATTCTGAAATTTGACTGAGCAATATTGACACACCTACAATCATATTATTTAACTTCTTCCAACCACCTCTCCTTAATAGTCTAAAAAACCATGAATTCATCTTATATTTGCTAAAATAAACCATTTTCACCATTTATTTTTAAAATATCACCTGAAGAAGAACAATATTGTTCTGAAACATGAAAAATGCTTGTGTAGTGATAAAACATTATAATAACAAAATTACAATATATATATATATATATATATAGTAACTAAAAAAGAAAAATAGATCAATACATGCCCTCAAACAAATTTTTATCAAGGAAAATAACTGAAATTTACATAACAACCAAGATGTGTTTCCCACACAGTATGGTGCTTTAGCATGAAAAAACGTACCCTGGTTTCATAGCTTTTATATTTTCAAGTCCCGACTACTTCTGAATAATATTTATCGTTCAGTCAAGACAAATATCACAGAAAATGTATATGCCATAGTTTAAGTTACTCGAAAAGGTATTCTAACATTTGATCTTGAAGAAAGACGGAAAAGACATATCAGAGACGTTGTTTGATTTCATCAAAAAAAAAAAAAAAGACAGAAAGAAAAAGACAGAAAGAAAGAAACCATGTTCTCATCTGTTAAAAGTTTGCTTCAGTTAAATGGATTGCTTGTTTGTTTGCTTGTTTTTGCTTCTTATCGACCTGTTGCATGTTATTTAAAGGCAGAAATAATTTTACAGAAGTTTTGGGGGATAATAAGAAATTACTGGTACAGGGTCTACTAATTAACCCATAACTGGCGGGAAAAGAGATGGGTTCAAACTTTGTACAAGGTTATTTGTCTGTAAGTGAATACAACGAACCAGACCAGAACAGGAACTCAGCTCTTCGACTTTAATACTGAGTCGTTATCCAGCACATCCAAGGTTACAACATCTAGTATTCTCAAGCGGTCACTCATCTAGGTATGTACACGATCGGCGTTGCTTACCTTGCGTGTCATTGTAACATGACCGTAAGCCCAGTGAAATGGGAAAAATTGTCAACTTTATATCTTTTCATTTGTACCTTCTTACTTGTTTAAATAATGACATGCAATTATACTTAAGATTATTATTTGTAAATTTGGTTTGGCTTGGTTTAATTTGCTTGTTTAACGGCATATCAACACATTATGGGCCATTTAATACTGAAAATATATTTCTTGTGGGATTTGGTAATTTTTATTTTTCAAAAAAATGAATTGCTGGTAATTTTTGTTCTTTACTATGAAAATGTATTGCTATGAAGTTTTTGTAACGTAAATATAATTTCAGTGTTTTGACTTCAATTTAGGGGTTCGCTATTTGCCCATAGCTTCAACCCAAACAAGTGTTACCACCCTGGGTAAGGCTGAACCCGGGAACAACAGCAATTAAAAGGTATTTCAAGAAACTCTTCATCAGAGGCCGGATGCAATTTATAGTCTTACCTAGGACGATTTATATTTTGCTAAAGTTTAATATTTAACGATGCAACAGGGGAGTTTCCGATGGTATTTCGCCATTACTTTCTGAGGTAGACTGGTTGCCAACCATAACTATAGAACCCAATCCTACCATTTAACTGATAGCTGGAGGGTGAAGAGACGGATTAATACCCTTCCCAATGATATTTACACGTAAGTGAATGCAACGAATGTAACTGGAATTTGAACTCGGCTCTCTGATTTCTCGTTCTGAACCGATAGACGCTGCACCACAACGCACATCCAACTATTGTAATAAAAAACTCAAATAGGAAAAACCTGAAATTTTCTCGTTTTCCCCGGGTATTATTAATTAACATGATTGCGTTAAAAAATATTATTCTATCTTTCTATTGATGTTTACTTTATGACGCACTTTGTCAAAAACGAAATTTGCTAAGAGTTTGTGTTTTGCTATGCGACGTGTTTCTTCAGGATGTAGACAATCATTGTTCTCCACAACTTTCTGTCGTTTGTGGTTCTTTGCTATCTATTCTAAACATTCTTCTGTCAAATAATCACGCAATCCCGTTAGGTAGATCATTTACTGCTTTCCACTAACTCTGTTACCTTTGATATGCTTTGTGAGTGTCAAATTCTCCAAGTCCCCTTTTCTCATTATGTGTCGTAAAGATTTCAAATTTCGATTTCTGATTTTAAGTATAAGTGTTTTTTGGTTTCGATTATCCCTAAGACTTCCTCGTTACTCACATGTTCAGTTTATGGAATAATAAGCAGCTTTCTATAGAACCACACTTCTTTTTCAAGTACCGTGTCCCTTCAGTATGTAGGCGATCATGGACTTCCACTTGGCTCTATCTTTTGTCGCGTTTAATATTTTTTTCTTGGTATCTCTCCCAAACCCCGCTCTGCCATCCATTTGCTCAGGCCTATCAAATATGTCTTGCACTGATTTCTCCTGTCTCTCTTTCCCTTTATCCGTCCTGTGAGTATTAAATTCTCCAGGCCTTTCTTCCTCATTACGTGTCCCAAGAACCCCATCTGCCTCTTCCTGGTGTTAAGTATGAATTATCTTCTCGTTTGCATCGTCTCCAACATCTCATCGTTGCTCACGTGCTCAGTCCATGGTATCCTCAGTATCCTTCTGTAGAACAACATTTCTATTGCCTGAAACCTCTCCTTCATCCTTGCACACATTAGTTTCTCAAATTTACAAGGAAATTGTCCAGAATTCACTACGATATAGGAGGACTGATATTGTGTTACGTACACAATAACCACTGTAATTGTAATACTGGCTAATAGCATTTTATCCACAGCTAAAGAGCAATATCGTCTACACCAGTTTTAACCCTTGGAGATAATTTCTTACATTATCTCTGCTAATGACATTAATTGAAACGTCACTGGATAGTAAGACTTAATGGTTTTGGTCCAAAGATTTAACTCCGCAGCAAGCACAAGCTTTACATAATTAAGCGTCCAGCTGTTCTGAATTTTGTCGTGAGGTTAGTCGTAAAGCATATATGACTGAGGGTGTAAAAACAGGAAAATAGGTCAAAGAGAACTGTACTGACGTGAACAACATGCAGTACCCCCATTATCAATGGCTTCGTTTACCACGTTATCAGTTACCCGCGGTCAAACCAAAAATATATAAATAAATGAATGGTTTTGCTTAAAATCTGCCGAAAGTGCGGATAGCGTAGTCAATTCTTCGCGTATTCTGTTTCATCCTTCTTCTATGTGTTGTACCCCTTCAGGTGAGTGATTATGGCTCTCCACAACTTCCTGTTCATTGTAGAACTTATTTGATCTTTTAATCTACCATTCGAATACTATTGTCATATCTGATCGGGTGTTCGGCTATTCACCTGGAGGTTGTCGACAAAATCCGAAGAAGGATCTGCAATTTAATCGATCCTGATTTGACATTTTGACTTCAGTCACTTTCTCACCAACATGACGTGGCTTCCCTCTGTCTTTTCTACAAATATTTTCATCGGAATTGCTCTGACAAAGCTTTTCTCCCTAGTGTCCCGACTACATGCATTTAAGTGTGCTATTAGGTTGGTATCTAGATCTCATACTTTTACTGTTGAAATAGTTAAATGTAACCATCTATTATACTCCAACAGTTTCTTTTCTCGCACTTCCCGCCTGTGGAACTTTCTTTCGTTCTTTTTTTTTTTACTGGTAGTTACAATCCCTTAAAATTTAAATGCAACGTCAATTGCTATTTTCTATCTCCTTTATTCCCATCCATCTCTTATCCTTTCTTAGACATCCCCTGTACCCTGTTTCTTCTTTCACTCTAACCTAGTGGCGATCCAACGTTGCTTGGAGCGAAATGATTAAAAATATCTCTGTATTGCCAACCATTTATACAAGCTCAAACTTTTTCTATGCGTCGTATCTCCTTAGGACGTGTGTGATCATGGCTGTCCACAACTTCCTGCTCTTTGTAGCTCTTAGTAAATTTGATAATTTTATAGCACTCTTAATCTGTTTAGCCAACTATTTACACAAGATCATACTTATTCCATATACAGTGATCCTTTCGGCCATGGGAGATCATGACTCTCCACAACTTCTTTCCCTATTGTAAATCATATAGAAGTTTGTCTTTTTGACATTTTTCCAATCTATATATATCCTGCCAACAATTTACAAGTTAATTCGATCGTTCCTTCCTTTTTGTCTTTTACTTTAAGTCGTGGCCCTATTTCTTTCCATTTTCCCTGAAACTTCGTCGTCTCATATTCACTTCATTCTCAGCCATTTTCTGTAGAGTTGTGTTTCTTTTACCTCAAGTATCTACTTAATCTGCGAGGAGATTGTCCAGCATTCATTACTACACAAAAGGACCGATATCACGCAACAACTCAATATTTTTATTTTTTGGAAAATTTCCGTTTTTCTAATACTTTGCTTAGATTTTGGAAGGTATATTTCGTTAGTTCAATGAGGTTTCAATTTCTATGCCGCATTTTTTCTTTTTATGCGGTTATGGAGAGAGAGAAAAATGACAATCCCCCACCCAACACATAAAAAAAGAAAAAAAAAAAGAAAAAATGTGAAGTACGAATATCTACTAAGTTTGCACTAGTACAAAGTAAGTGGATGTAATCCTTCAAGGATCTCACTCACAAGAGAATTATTAGACATTCGTAGTAATTTGTTAACCATTACTATACAGAATAGCGCCAAAGTATTGATATCCATGAAGATTAATTCTGTGTGTTTTTTGTGGTGCAGAGGATATCGGCTCGGAACGAGAAATCGGGGTGCCGAGTTCGAATTCTAGCTGAATTCATTGCATTCACTTACGCGCAAATACCCTTGGGAAAGGTATTAATCCGTCTCTTCCTTCCAGTTATGGGTTAAATAATAGGACAGATTGGGTTCTATAGCCTTGGTCGGCAACCAGTCTACCGCAGAAAGCAATGGCAACCTACTGCGGGATAATCTTCTGCCCAGTTAGTCATGTCTCTTTCGAGACATGATCACCCAAGCGTGTATCACGTATGGCACTTAACTGACTGACTGAGTTTCTGGAATATGCAGTAACTATTTGCATTTTTATTGTGATATACCGTTTTACCATCATAGTTTTTTGGCCTTTGTGCTCTCCGGTCTTCTTAGGTTATTTGTCGATCCAGGATAACCTTCAATATGCAACACGGTAACGTTTTAGACGAGGAGAGAAAGATATGCTGATTCTTTTCACACTCTCGTAGCAAAGCGGTGATGCTTACACGCAATGAGCGATTACGGTAAACTGAAGCTGAAAAGAGACTTAAATTCATGAGGTCTCGTTTCTTTTCATGTATGCTGATATAAAACTGTCTTTGACTTGTTCTTTAAGCTTTGATAACGTAACCTAAACCTTTTCAAAAAAGAAATTTTGGAACTAGAATCGAAATAAAAGCAGTGATGGCATCTACCATGAATCCATCATAAAAAAGTTGATTCGTATTTAGTAAATGCTAAACACTTCAAATATCACGGTATATGAATCAGTAACAATACATTTAGTATCCACCCACGTCTATTGAACAGGTGAAGAGGCGCATCCCGTGTTCCCTGTTTAGGATGTGGTTTCCGGTTTTCTCTTTTCCAATCTTTTTACTCTTAAGTTTATCCCTGCGCATCAGTGGCGTTACCGCCTTGCTTGGGGTGATATGATTAAAAAAAAAAGAAGATAAGAAAATTGAACATATGATAGACTGTGCTTGAAGTAGTTTCGTTCAACACCGTGAGTTGCTACAAAACCTAAAACCCATATTCTTCCATGCTCTCGTCAGATGTAGACTTTCGTATGGATGACATGCATGACTTTCAGCTCATTCAAAAATCTCTAAAGTATTAACTCTCTACAACAGATTTTTCAGATCAATTATATAAAATGGTTTCAAGCGAATAAATCCTGTATGCTTTCTTCTTACCCAGATCTAGTGGATTGCCGTTATATAATAATAAAGAAAGAACGTAATCAAATAACTGAAACCACATCATTTGAAGACTTTCAGCAGCTGCAACAACTAAAATGGATAGCACATAGAACTCGAAGAGAAAATAATTACATTATCATGACGTCAACACTGCTTGAGATGAAAAAAGAAAAGGAAGCGTCCGTCAATAATAGAAAGAGCTATAACAGTGGACTTGATAAATTTCTTTTCTTGGGTAATTGTTTTAGAAGTAAAATTTTATAAATATCAACCGTCAGTAATGCCACTAGGTTGTTATGTATGCTGGTTTAGTTTTTCTGGTGTTTTTCGAATGATCTCGAAGAATAATGTTTCGTGGCATTTCTTGAACAGGTGAAGAGGCGCATCCCTTGTTCCCTGTTTAGGATGTGGTTTCCGGCTTTCTCTTTTCCAATCTTTTTACTCTTACGTTTATCCCTGCGCATCAGTGGCGTTACCGCCTTGCTTTGAAATAAAAGCAGTGATGGCATCTACCATGAATCCATCATAAAAAAGTTGATTCGTATTTAGTAAATGCTAAAATCGTAACTCTCGTCATCCTGTGAAATTGTTGTCCTAGAATATTGACTTTTTATTTAAAATTAGACACCTCTTTCATGTGAAGTGAGAGGCAGGGGAATTCGAACTCGCAGGCTCACGGCGTTCTGTCCGACCTGTTCAGTTTGAGGATAACCAGTTGCACGTATTGGTTTAAAGAAGAACCGCCACAGAACGATCAAGGGAACTGGCTCAGAAGATGACAATCTCTATTGTTACTACTTGCTCATCACCTTCACTCAACGAGTAAGCTCCCGAACAACCAAACGGTCAATGCTAAGTTGTACATTGAACAAATGAACAGGCTCAGAGAGACAATTTAGTCGAAAAGACGTGACCGGTGATACAGTGTGACTATTCAACGTGACAATACTCTTCAATCACCACATCGCTAACATGCAATTTAAAAAGCTCGATTGGAAAATACTGTCACACTTGATTTCGCTTCTTCAGACTACTACCTTTTTTGATCGGTTTCTATCAATTTGAGGGGTGTTTCGTTCATAAACAAGGTCGAGCTTAAAACGTGGTATGATGATTTCTCGAGTCAAAATTTAATGATTTTTATCTTCAAGACAGTGAACAATTAATGGATCGTTGGCATGAGGATGTACAAAATGAAAGGACTACATTGTTGAACATAGACGCAGAAAAGCACACACATATATACACACACAGACACACACACATAAAAAGATAATGTGCACACAGGAATCAACAGTACATTTCTTTCATCCTGCAGTATTGGTTATCTATCTATCTAATCTATCTATCTATCTATCTATCTATCTATCTATCTATCTATCTATCTATGTCTTTTCACGATCTATCTATCTATCTATCTATCTATCTATCTATCTATCTATGTCTTTTCACGATCTATCTATCTATCTATCTATCTATCTATCTATCTATCTATCTATGTCTTTTCACGATCTATGGCATCTATCTATCTATCTATCTATCTATCTATCTATCTATCTATCTATCTATCTATCTATCTATCTTGATCTGTGTACATATATATATCATAATTTGTTTACATCTATTTATATATCGTAATCTGTTTACATATATCTATCTATCTATCTATCTATCTATCTATCTATCTATCTATCTATTGGTTGTTCCTATCTATAAAATTCAATGGAACGTCGGCATGAGGTTGTAAATAATGAAGGGACCACATTGTTGAACATAGACGCAGACAAGTACACACACATATAGACACACTGAGACACACGCATAAAAATAAAGTGTGTACACAGGAATCAACACTACAATTCTTTCATCATGCAGTATTATCTATCTATCTATCTATCTATCTATCTATCTATCTATCTATCTATCTATGTCTTTTCACGATCTATCTATCTATCTATCTATCTATCTATCTATCTATCTATCTATCTATGTCTTTTCACGATCTATCTATCTATCTATCTATCTATCTATCTATCTATCTCTTTTATCTATCTATCTATCTATCTATCTATCTATCTATCTCTCTCTCTCTGTCTTTTCACGATCTATCTATCTATCTATCTATCTATCTATCTATCTATCTATCTACCTACCTACACGCACATGCACACGTCACGTACAAAATACAAACACCAGCAGGCGCAGATACATATCTTGAAACAGGTTATATCATGCTGCCAATTTTGTTAATGTCAGGAGAAGTAATCAGCGGAGGTTGCGCCAAATTAAAAATAAATGGTGGTAGGATCTAACTGAGCAAATGCTGTTGGCATTCAACAGGAAAGACATTAAGACGTTCTATGGCTTGCTCGATCGGGCTTTCTGTCCAAAGCCTTCCTTGATCACGCCTCTCTTGGCAAAAGATGGCAGCACCTCACTGAATACGCCTGATAAAATAATGAGACGCATTTCCAGGATCTCTTTTACAATCCTTCTGTTGTGGAAAAGTCCGCTGTAGATAATGTGCCTCAGCGAGATTTGCACTCCTCGCTGGATATAGAGCTATCTCTCATATAGGTTATTGAATGCATCAAGATCAAAACAGGCAAGGCCCCTGGCCTTCATGGCATTCCAGTTGAATTGCTAGCTCATTGTGATGTGAACGTTCACGGGACAGTACACTCTCGCATTATGTCTGTCTGAAACAATAAACAAATTACTCAGGACTGGATTGATGCCATTTTGATCAAACTGTACAGAAGAAAAGGTAAGAAGACGCTTTGTGAAATCTTACTTCTTGAAGGTTCTGGAAAGATGTTTGTGAGATTGCTCATGAATCGGTTAGAGAAATATCTTTGCGAGGTTATCCTGAGTGCCAGGCAGGCTTTCGTGCTGGGCGTGGGACTATGGACATGATTTACCCAGCCAGACAGATCATTGAAAAATATAAAAAGCAACGTCTACCTCTTCATCAGGTACACTTGACCAAGACTTTTGATACCGTAAATCGTGAAGCTCTCTAACAAGTGCTTGATAAGTATGGTTGCACACCTGCATTTCTTGATAAGTTCAGACAATTACATCATTCTATGAAGGCTGACGTGAATTTTAATGGACAACTATCAGAATAAACTGCTACTGACAGTGGAGTGAAGCAGGGGGACATATCTGCCCCTAACTCTGTTTTCACTGTATTTGACTGCTGTCCTGTCGCATGCTTTTTATGACTGTGACGTTAGAGCCTGTTACCACTTTAGAACGACTGATAAAGTGTTCAATTTGCGATTCTAAGCCAAGTTTCTTGTATGCAATGGTCTTGCTAGGGAGCTTCTGTATGCTGATGCTGCTGATCTTATTGCTCAGTTTAACGAGGTTCGTTTTGCTGATGCATGTACTCACTTTGGTTTGACAATCAGCATTGATAAGACTAAGGTGATGTATACGTCTGCACCTGGTGAGGTCTGTGTAGAGCCTGACATTTTTGCTGGTGGGAAAAGATTTGAATTGGTGGGAAAAGACTTGAATTGGTCAAGCATTTTGTCGACCTGGACAGTGCCCTCTCAAATAATTGCACTCTAGATGGTGAAATCAGGGAAAGGATCAGCAAATCTTCAGTTTTTTTTTTTTTTTTTTTTTTTTTTTTTTTTTTTTTTTTTTGGCAAGCTAGAAAACAGGATGTGCGTTGTGGTGCAGTGGATATCGGCTCGGAACGAGAAATCCGGGAGCCGAGTTCGAATTCCAGTTGAATCCACTGCATTCACTTACGCACAAATACCCTTGGGAAAGGTATTAATCCGTCTCTTCCCTCCAGTTATGGGTTAAATAGCAGGACAGATTGGGTTCTATAGCCTTGGTTGGCAACCAATCTACCGCAGAAATCAATGGCAAACTTCTGCGGGATAATCTTCTGCCCAGTCAGTCATGTCTCGAAAGAGACATGATCGCCCAAGTGTGTTTCACGTATGGCACTTAACTGAGAAGACAGGGGTTTGGTCTGATGGTGATTTCACCCTAAGAAGCAAATTTTCTTGTTTATCAAACCTGTGTGTTGTCTACTTTTTTGTATATCTCAGGGACTTGGACTCTGTATCAGTCGCAAATCAAGCTGCTTGACAGATTTCACCAACATTGTCTCAAACACATTTTTGGGATCAATATCGGCTCGGAATGATAAATCGGAGAGCCGAGTTCGAATTCCAGTTGAATTCGTTGCATTCACTTACGCGCAAATACATAAGGAAAGGTATTATTCCATCTTTTCTTCCTCTATCTACGGGTTAAATAACAAAACTCCGCTAAATCTGGTCATAGCACATTACATTGCATTTTAATACATGGTTCTGTTGTCATTTCGCACTATCACGCGGTGTGACGTTATTGAACCGCATTGCCAATTTGCGAACTCCGTTTGTTATTTTTGGTAACTCTTGCCGTTGCCTAGCGGAGTTTTATGTCAACACAAAATAAAATCGTCGGTGATGGTGGATGTTATTGTGTTACCGTCTTAATAACCTCTCTGAAGATGGCTCATGTGAGCCGATAGCTTAGAATCAAATTAATAAAAAAATATCCAAATGTTGGAGAATTTTTGTCTTTATTTTCAACTGAAATTAAAGCCAAAATACGACGTTTAGAACGGCTCATGATTAAACATAATAGACATTCATTGTCTCTTATATATATATATATATATATATATATATATATATGAGTTGAAATATATGAATCCGAATCGGACAAGTTGAATAGGATAAGTAAAGAACAAGTAAGAAAAAAGTGTTTCAATCTAACATGTTTCACATTCAACAAACTTCTTCAGAGATTTATTAAAAACGAATGACTTAAAAATCCAGGAGACAGTATGTTGATTGATTCATTGGTCAGATTTGTGTCACGTGTGATAAAGCAATAGATGAATATTAATGTAGAAGAAAAACTTGTGTCTATTTAAGTGTGTGTCCCAACGCGTAAAAAAACATCAGATGTTTATGATGAATGTAAGTATATGTAAGCGAAAATAATGTGTTCGAAGCGCATCTAAACCATAGACGAATTAAGTGTGTGTATATGTTGATAACATTAGTATGTGTGAATGACAGTAACGAAAATACATTTCCGTTCAAAATACCTAACAAGTATTGTATATATGTGTCAAGTGAGGAAACAAATCTTTTTAAATAAAATGAGAGAATCAGTTATGAATGTGTGTGTTGAGAGAAATCATGTGCGAATGTGTGTGTTTACGAGTTTGTAAAGAGGTATGCACGCGTCAAGTGAAGGAACGATTTTCTATTTTAAATTACGTGAGAGAATCATGTATGAATGTCTGTGTATATAAGTATGAATCATAAACGAAATATATTTCAGTTTAAAATTCTAGTGAAAATAATGTATAAAAGTATTAAGTAAACTTTTTATAAATAAAATGTAATTTTTGAGAAATAATGTTAACGATTAGAATCTTATATATATATATATATATATATATATATATATATATATATATAAACAGAAGTAGTAGGAGGATTTGAACAATTATTAAGTAATTCAACGAGCTTTTTATTCGACCTCAACAAAATGCAGAAAGCACTGGACGGCTGTTTCGTACTATATTTAGGACTCTCCAGCAGTGCGCATCCATTACCGGGAATCGAACCCAGGCAGTTTAGGTTACTAAGCCGAAGTTATACTAACTGTACCACGGGCCCTGGTGACGAATTAAGCTCGATGAAGCGCCGCTCGTTCACAAATTCCGTGGTGAAGCTCATCCGAGCTCCTTTACCCCTAGGACAGTGCCTCCCAGAGCCACGACCTCTCCAACACAAGCCGCTAAATCCATAGCATGTTAGGCTAGATGAAGCAGAGAGATATAAACAGAAGTAGTACGAGGATTTGAACAATTATTAAGTAATTCATCGAGCTTTTTATTTGACCTGGTTTCGATTCCTGGTAGTGGATGCGCACTGCTGATGAGTCCCAAATATAGGACGAAACGGCCGTCCAGTGCTTTCTGCATTCTGTTGAGGTCGAATAAAACCTCGTTCAGGAAGACCAAGCATCGTGTTTAAGCGAATGAAACATACATTTGATCTATTAACTAAAAAAGTTATAAAAATTCTTATTCTTATTATCAAACTATATTTCTTTCCAGTTTATTCTACTTTCGAGTCAGCAATTGAATCGCAAGTGTTTCTTATGTATAACTAGCAGTATAGTCCGGCGTTGCTCGGGTGTAATGAAAGCTTTAAAACTAATCCATGGTTCTGGCGCTCAGACTATTTGGACATTTGCACGAAAGACTAAAAAGCAATAGTTGTTTCCAGTTAAAGCGAAAGCAAAGGCTGAAAGAAAAATGAATGGACGTAAGTCAAATTTTGATTTCCTGGTATTGATATCAAATAAGTTTTTTCGTCGTAAACTGAATTTTGAAGGCTAAATAAGTTCTCTGAGTAAATGGTATCATGGCTGAGACTAAGAACTACAATTATACCCGAAGCAAAAACTAAAATAAAAGGGCTGAAAAAAAATACAGACATACAGGCAGATAAACACACACACACACACACACACACACACACACACACACACACACACACACACACACACACACACATCTTGCTTTATATATATATATATATATATATATATATATATATATATATATATATTATTGATTTTCTGCACTATTGTAAGAACTGCAATCTTGAAACTCTGAATATTGTTTCTTATGTCTTTGTCTATGAGTGTATCAAATTTGATTAAAATCGGACCACTCCTTCTATAACCAGATTTTTTCGATTATCGATTTTCGATATTTATTGGGGGTACCTCGACACAAAATCTAGCTAAGAACACTCGCAGACGCTTATAGTACAACTGTGTAAATTTTCAAGAAAATCAGTTCAGCCGTTTCGGAGTCTATAGGTAACGGACACACACACACAGAAAGTTCCATTTATTAACAAGTTTAATTTGGGAAACAGAAAACATTAGACAGGCAGCTGATTATTATAAAAGGGCTGTAGAGTAAATAGAAAAGAGAGAGAAGAGAGAGGAGAGGATAGAGAGGGGGAAGGGAGAGAAAAGAAAAGAAAGAGATAAGTGGGTGAGTGAATGAGAGAGAGTCGAATGAATAATATTGTACATTGACTAATATGACAATCAGAAAAAAAGAGTTGCTAACAAAGGTAAGAAGACAAAGGTAAGAAGAGAAATTAAAGAAAAAAGAAAAAGAGACAGTTGTAAAATAAGAAGAAAAAAAAGAAAGAAAAAGAGACAGTTGCAAAATAAGAAAAAAAAAGAAAGAAAAAGAGACAGTTGTAAAATAAGAAAAAAAGAAAGAAAGAAAAAGGGACAGTTGTAAAATAAGAAAAAAAGAAAGAAAAAGAGACAGTTGTAAAAAAAGAAAAAAAAGATAGAAAAAGAGACAGTTGTAAAATAAGAAAAAAAAAGAAAGAAAAAGAGACAGTTGCAAAATAAGAAAAAAAAGAAAGAAAAAGAGACAGTTGTAAAATAAGAAAAAAGAAAGAAAGAAAAAGGGACAGTTGTAAAATAAGAAAAAAAGAAAGAAAAAGAGACAGTTGTAAAATAAGAAAAAAAGAAAGAAAAAGAGACAGTTGTAAAATAAGAAAAAAAAAGAAAGAAAAAGAGACAGTTGCAAAATAAGAAAAAAAAGAAAGAAAAAGAGACAGTTGTAAAATAAGAAAAAAAGAAAGAAAGAAAAAGGGACAGTTGTAAAATAAGAAAAAAAGAAAGAAAAAGAGACAGTTGTAAAATAAGAAGAAAAAAAGAAAGAAAAAGAGACAGTTGTAAAATAAGAAAAAAAAAGAAAGAAAAAGAGACAGTTGTAAAATAAGAAAAAAGAAAGAAAGAAAAAGGGACAGTTGTAAAATAAGAAAAAAAGAAAGAAAAAGAGACAGTTGTAAAATAAGAAAAAAAAGAAAGAAAAAGGGACAGTTGTAAAATAAGAAAAAAAAGAAATAAAAAGAGACAGTTGTAAAATAAGAAACAAAAAAGGAAAGAAAAAGAAACAGTTGTAAAATAAGAAAAAAAAAGAAAGAAAAAGTGACAGTTGTAAAATAAGAAAAAGAAAGAAAGACAAAGAGACAGTTGTAAAATAAGAAAAAAAAAAGAAAGAAAAAGAGACAGTTGTAAAATAAGAAAAAGAAAGAAAAAGAGACAGTTGTAAAATAAGAAACAAAAAAGAAAGAAAAAGAGACAGTTGTAAAATAAGAAAAAAAGAAAGAAAAAGAGACAGTTGTAAAAGAAGAAAAATAAAGAAAGAAAAAGAGAACATCTGAAAGTGAAAAAAGAAAAAATCTAAAAAGTGTAGCAAAAAAAGAAAAAAAGACGACAAAAGAAAAAAATCAAAGGAAAGAAAAATTAAAAGAAGGATTAGTAAAATAAAAAAACTATCGGAAAGAAAAAGAAAGAAAAAAGGTAAAATAAGAAAGAGTAAAAAAGAAAAAGAAGAAAGATTAAAATAAGAAATGTAATGTAAAATAAGATAAATGCATAATAAAATAATATATATAATATAATAAAATAAGATAAATGTAAAATAAGAAAGAGTAAAAAAGAAAAAGAAAAAATAGTCAGTAATAAAATACGAAAAGAAAAACGAAACAAAAGATGTAAAAATATAATGAAAACTAAAAGTAGCTAAACAAGAAAAGCAAAAAGAAATAAAAATAGAGAAAAGATGCCAGTAATAAAATAAAAATAAAAAAATAAAAGGAGACCCGTAAAATAAGAAAAGAAAAAAGAAAGAAAAAAGGAGACAGTTGTAAAATAAGAAAAAAAGATATACAAATAAAGTAAAAAAGGAGACAGTTATGAAATAAGAAAAGAAAAAAGAAGAATGTAAAGATAAAGGAAAAAAGGAAACCGTAATAAAACAAGAAAAAGACGAAGTCGAAAAGGAGACAGTTGTAAAATAAGAAAATAAAAGAAAGAAAAGGAAGGAAATACAAGAAAGGAGACAGTAGCAAAATCAGAAAAAGAAGTAAAGAAATAAGTGAAAAGGAGACAGTCGTAAAATAAGAAAATAAAAGAAAGACAAGGAAGGAAATACAAGAAAGGAGACAGTAGCAAAATCAGAAAAAGAAGTAAAGAAATAAGTGAAAAGGAGACAGTCGTAAAATAAGAAAATAAAAAGAAAGAAAAAGAAGGAAATACAAGAAAGGAGACAGTAGCAAAATCAGAAAAAGAAGTAAAGAAATAAGTGAAAAGGAGACAGTCGTAAAATAAGAAAATAAAAGAAAGAAAAAAGAAGGAAATACAAGAAAGGAGACAGTAGCAAAATCAGAAAAAGAAGTAAAGAAATAAGTGAAAAGGAAACAGTCGTAAAATAAGAAAATAAAAGAAAGAAAAAGAAGGAAATACAAGAAAGGAGACAGTAGCAAAATGAGAAAAAGAAGTAAAGAAATAAGTGAAAAGGAAACAGTCGTAAAATAAGAAAATAAAAGAAAGACAAGGAAGGAAATACAAGAAAGGAGACAGTAGCAAAATGAGAAAAAGAAGTAAAGAAATAAGTGAAAAGGAAACAGTCGTAAAATAAGAAAATAAAAGAAAGAAAAAGAAGGAAATACAAGAAAGGAGACAGTAGCAAAATCAGAAAAAGAAATAAAGAAATAAGTGAAAAGGAGACAGTCGTAAAATAAAAGGAAGTAAAGAAAAATGCAAAGAGCAGACAGTAGTAAAATAACAAAAAGAACTAAAGAAATAAACGATAAGAAGGCAGTCGTAAAATATGAAAAAGAAGAAAAAAAGATGAAACGGAAGTAAAGAAAAAGAGAAAAGAGACAGTAGTATCTCAAGAAAAAAAAGAAGAAAAGAAAGTAAAGAAAAATGAGACAGTCGTAAAACAAGAAAAAGAAAGAAGAAAAAAAAGGAGGAAAGGAAAAGAAAAGAAAACGAAGTTGAGAAGAAAATGATAAAAAATTCTAAGAAGAATAAATAGGAAATAGCAAAATTAAGAGAAAATGGAAACGATAAAATATTTTTTTCATTTTATCGTTTCCTTTTAATATAATCTCCCTTTTAATATAATTACAATATTAAGAAAGATCAAAGAAAGAAAGAAAGAAAGAAAGAAAGAAAGAAAGATCAAAGAAAGAAAGAAAGAAGACGAGCCTTGTTGACGCTTACTATTCCTTATTTGTTCAGTTTCCTTTTGCGTTCCTGACTGACTGGGTATTTTTTTTTTATAGTAAACTTAAAATGGCAGTCTATTTAAACTAGAGACCGATGCTGGATACGAACATATTGTCCGTTTTTGTTTTTTATCTCGTCACTGTTTAGGTGAATTGCAAGAACAAAACACAGCACTATAAGAAAACACGTCTAGACAGATTAGATATATAGAAAGTATTGTAAAGCCACGATCGTTCGTTGATTCGTTTTTCATGTTTTTAGGCATGTAAACGTGTAAACAAATGAACAGGCAAGAAAAAGCTGTAACGATGCCTGCTCACGGCTCTTCCCCAACCGGACAAACAACACCACATTGCGTCTCTAATCTCGTTCGTGTTGGTCAGCACAAAAAACTGGAAAAGATCCGTTGCACGTTCACAATAAACATCATTTGGAGAACTCGAAGCATGGTTCTTGTTTTCAATATATTTCGTTGTTGGTTTCAAATATTTATTTACACGGTCTGGAGACGGGGGAGATAGGTGATGCTTGGGGCAACTTCTGCCACTTCAGACTAGCAGATCTGCTTATCCCCTCAACCAGAACACTATCTCCTACTACATTTCTGCTAGTCTCTACTTTTTCTTCGGGCAGCTGGCAACTCTAATAGGCGTCATCGGAACTGTCCCGACGGTCAGACTCTTCTTGCTAACAGTTAGATGTCACTTATTCCAAAGAGGTATTCATTTATTTATCGATTATTTTCTTTTGAAAACCCCAGGATAAAAAGTGTTGCCATGAGAGAGAGAGAGAGAGAGAGAGAGAGAGAGAGAGAGAGAGAGAGAGAGAGAATACAATGCCAGTTGTATTTTTACATGAAAGCATAAAGAAAAGAAAAGGAGAGAAAGAAATAGGGAGAGAGAGAGAATACAATGCCAATTGTATTTTTATATGAAAGCATAAAGAAAAGAAAAGGAGAGAAAGAAATTAGGGAGAGAGAGAAAGAGAGAGAGCGAGAGAGAAAGAATACAATGCCAGTTGTATTTTACATGAAAGCATGAAGAAAAGAAAAGGAGAGAAAGAAAGAGGGAAAGAGCGAGCGAGAGAGAGAGAGTGAGAGAAAACAATGCCAGTTGTTTTTTTTGGCAAGAAAGCATAAGGAAAGACTCAGAAAGTAGAGAGAGAGAGAGAGAGAGGACAACGACAGTTTCTTTTACTTGAAAGCATAAAGAAAGACAAAGAAGAAAGAGAGAAAGAGAGAGACAGAGAAAGAGAGAGAAAGAAAGAAAGAAAGAGAGAGAGAATGAGAGAGAGAGGGAGAAAGAGAGGGAGGGAGAACAATGACAGTTTTTTTAAAAACATGAAATCATAAAGAAAAATAAAGCAAATGAGAGAGAGAGAAAGACAGAGGACAACGATACTTGTTTCTTTAACATGAAAGCATAAAGAAAGACAAAGGAGGGAGGGAGGGAGAGAGAGAGAAAACAATGCCACTTGTTATTTTTTTTACGTGAAAGCATAAAAAAAACAAAGGAAAGGAAAGGAAAGGAGAGAGAGAGAGAGAGAGAGAGAGAGAGAGAGAGAGAGAGACAATGCCAGTTTTTTTTTTACCTGAAAGCATAAAGAAAGACAAAAGAAAAATGAATCGACATAGAAAAATGGACAGAGAAATCTGAAGTAGAAACTATAATAGAAAAAAAAAAAGAGAAAGAAGAAAATGAAAACAAGTATGAAAAATGAAGCGCCAAAGAAAGAGAAAAGAAAGACGGGGAACGAGAAAGAATAAAAGTAGGAAAAGATGAAGGAGAAAACATACGAAGTGCATGTGTACTAAACATATTGCTCTTCTGGTCCTCTTTATGAGACCTTGACACAAGCGACACTGTCCTAATGACAACAATTACCACCGATTCTCGCTTGTAGACAGACTCATGCACCAGATGGCAGCGCTCAAATAGCTGACCGGTCGCCAACAACTTCATGCAAACAGACTGCACACACACACACACACACACACACACACACACACACACACACACACACACACACACACACACACTTACTTGCACGTACACACACACGCGCGTGCATAGTTTTAAGCGTCTGATTTACTGAAAGTCATAAAAAGCACGTAACTCTCGCCGGTCTATGTTACCACGTGATCATCACGAGAAACAATGGCGGAGGTGACGAAGCTAATGCTGGCATCTAAATGACCTGCAATCGTTGATGGATAAGTTTTTGTTGATTCATAACCAATGACACTCGCATGTGATAACTACCACTTTGATGGGTATTTATTTGTTTATTTAGCGACATATCAACAACTTATGGGCCATTTAATGCCGAAATTTAGTATTCTTTGGAGAATTAGAATTTCTTTTACTGTTATTTTTACTATATTTTTTCATACTTTCATAATGTTTTGATCCCCAGTTTGGGAGTTCAATTTGTCAATTGTTGGGTCATCTAACAGGTGCTATTGCCCCGGGTCAGGGTAGAACTGAGAATAACAGCAATTATGAAGGTGGTCCCACGCCCCTTCTCAAACCCTTCCAATCAGGAGCCTTACTGCCGGATGTAGTATATCCTCATAACCAGTATAGTATTTGATTAAACCAGATTTTAGCGTTCAAAGAATTTGCTTGTGTATTTTTCTTTTGAAATCAGAATAGCTAAAATATGATATTATATTTGTTCTTTTTTTTTTCCTTTTGATCATTTCATCCCAAGCAAGGCATTACTGTCACTAGTGTGAAGGAGAGTGAAGAAGAACAAGAACAGGTCACAGGGGATGTCGAAGAATGTGTAAGAAAAGGATGGAAACACTGGTGTGAAGAGAGCTGCGTGAGAGTAGAGCGGAAAGAGAGAAGAACAAGATACAGCGGGTGTCGAGGAAAGGATGGGAGTCAAGAAGATAAGGGATGGCAACTGATGTTACATTTAAACTCTTGCAGAGTGTAGCTATCAGGAAAGCAAGTATAAGGAAGGAAATTCCACAGGCAGGAAGTGCGAGAAAAGAAGCTTCTAAAGTAAATATTGCGATTACATATTATTGTTTTCACTGTAAAAGGGTGGGACCTAGTTGCCAGTCTAGTAACTCGAGTCAATTTGTGCAGAGAGAGAGAGAGCACCAGGGAGTTAAGCACGTTGGAGCAGAAGCCGTGAAAATATTTGTAGAAGATTCGAAATAGGCTTCAACAAAATGCTAAAATACATTGTTTTGATATAATGATAAGGTGGAACAAAGTGTATTTATAGAATCATCATCATGTCCAGTTGTAGTCTTTCGATCGCTGAATACACACACACACACACACACACACACACACACACACACACACACACACATATATATATATATATATATATATATATTCAGCGATCCAAAGACTACAACTGGGCATATATATATATATATATATATATATATATATATATATATATATATATATATATAATTTAGAAAAAAATTTAGATATTCTACAATTTCATGACTAATACGTATTTCACCGCTGACCTTGCTGCTCGTCAGACCCAAATGATACAACAGTTAATTTTCAAAATATTCCAGAAAATAATTACACAGACGCCCACGTATCCATATTGAGAATAGACATTTGTAACGGTAAACGTAGCGTTGTGAAGTGAACCTGGGAAATGAATTTTGTCGAGGCTATTCCTCTCGCGATCAAAGCACAGTCAATGTCCTCTAACTTGATGTCCTTCAACCCTGTCCTTGATTCCACCGTGTGAAACCTTCATCTTGGCAGCTGACTTTAGTAAGTCCTTCGCTCAGCGATATCTCACTGCATCACTGTACTTTCTACATACATAACTATAGAATCAAGTCTATCCAATTGTACTAAATGGCTATTGACTTTACAAGAGAGTTCGTCCGCCCTTTGATATATTTTTGAATCTTGTTGGGTTTCTAGCTATCATCTTCACCAGAAAAGCCTGGTGAGGGAACCGGTTTAATCGCTGATGACCCGACTAAGTTGTAAACAGTACTAGGTTACATGGTACTTGTGGCATTCGTAACTGTACCTGACATAACATCGTCTACAAAAATAGACATTTTTTAAAACATTGAATTTCATTTGATTTTATATAAGGAATAAATGGATGCTGGATTTTGAAAGAGAATTTCAACTTGTGAGGGAACTATACTATCTTTGTGTCCAGATCAGAAGCATGAAACTTCTGGGTCTGGTATCGCTACAATACAGTGCTCATGGAGATGAAAAACCAAAATATACTCATAATATTTGAGACTTAAATGAAAGATTTAGGATGTCATGATTGTCAGCTGTTTCCTTGATAGTCAACAGGAAAAACCTGGTAACCTTTGTGCGAACGCTGGTTGCTTTAATGACAGATCTTCCTTTAATGAAGTCCGAGATAGTACTTGTTATATTATGAACATTGGCCCATAAAAAAAAGGAGAAAAAAAAGGAGAAAAAAAAAGAGATGGGGCAGAGAAGACTGTATTGTTATTCTAAAAAAGCAATCCCATTCAAAGGGGATAAGAGAAAAGACGCCAGATATAGGCAATATAAATGAAATGTTTTATGTAATAATTCCGAGAGGCAAAAAACAAACACTGTTGATAAGGTAGTTTTCTGACCTTGAAATAAAGGAAGACTGACAGAAAATAATGTTATCAGTAAGAAGTAAAAAATAATCCGGAAGAGAAGCAAGAAGCAAAAAAATTGCGGAACTCATGAAAGCAAACAAACACTTCCTATCTTTTACAGTGACCGAAAACTCAACCCACACGATATTGACACAAAAAAATAAACTATGCCAGAAGAAAAAAAAAAGGCGCACCCATCACCAAATAATAATAATAATAATAACAACAACAACAATAATAATAATAATAATAATAATAATAATAATAATAATAATGATAATAATAAGGCTTCGTTCTTGCAGCGCAAGACCAAAGTCTTTTCACAAGGAACTTTCAGGCAAATATTATGCATAATAATATGGATCCAAAATGCAGGTTTTGTGATAAACACCAAGAAACAATAGGCCATCTAATCTCAGGATGTTCTGTACTTGCCTCAAATGAATATAAAAAATCGCCACGATAGAGTGGGGCAATATTTACATTGGACAATGTGCAAACATTATGGAAAACAAACACTGGTATGAACATCACCCAGCACCGGTTACAGAAATAGAAGATATCACCATTCTATGGGATTACACCATCTACACAGACAGAAAAATGGAAGCAAATAGGCCAGACATTATTGTTAAAAACCAGAAAGAGAAAACTTGTCTATGCATTGATATGGCTTGTCCAGCGGATTGTAACATAGCAACCAATGAATTTGAAGAACTGTCAAAATATAAAGACCTGGAAATTGAAATAGAAAAAATGTGGAAATTGAAAACAAGAGTTGTGCCAGTGATAGTAGGTGCACTTGGAATGATAAAAAATGGAACAAAACAACACATTGAAAGAATCCCTGGAAACCCCAGCTTAAGAAATATACAAAAAATTGTCTTATTAAGTACAGCCCGCACACCAAGGAGAACTTTGTCTATGTAACGCTATGGATGATGGGGAAGATAGAAAAACATGAAATGGAGCCATAACAACACGCCACAACCTGCCTTGGGTCTTCCCGCAGACTTGGTTGGTAGTGCGACCAAAGCAGAAATCGAAATATGATGAAAAATAACATAATAATAATAATAATAATAATAATAATAATAATAATCGACCTCCAAAAATACCTGGAAACTACAGAAGACTGGATGATGTCAAAGAACATGTAAAAAGTAAGAAACTGTATTCAGTAATAAAGGAACGCAACAAGTTTAAAATGCGATTTTAAGTTAGTGAAGAAAAGCAGTTAAAACATAATACACCTACTGTAGCGATAAAAACCTTTAAAAAAGAAAGCAAATTGTAATGCAACTTTGAAGAAAAACTATCAAAATAAAAATAATCTTTAAATGAAAATCTAAAATGTGTGGTAAAAAAGGACATTAACAATCCTAGTTGTGATTAGAGCGCTTGGATTGATACAGATGGCAAGATAAACCTCTTTACGGTCAACATTCTGTTCGTACCAAACGAGCTGATGAAGACAAACTCCGCATCCATCAGTGGGGTTACGTAGTGCAGAGTTAAAAGCTGAAATCGAAAGTGTCATTCTTGCTTTTACAGAACCAATGATTGCTAACCAGAAATTACCAAGCACACACACTGAAAAATTGTATTATCCCAAAATGCAGTTAAATATCCGGAAACAATTGGCTGGAGTGATAGGGTGTAATCGATTTCTATTTTTTCCTCAGATTAGGTCATTTGCAGTGGCTATCAGCTTCTCTATCTTTCGAGCAATAACTCTAAGAATAATCATACACCTTTGCGCAAATTAATCAAAACAAAGGGAATAATGTCTTCCTAGGATCATTCATGCTTTCCTTTCGTCTTTTGGTGTTGTTTTTATCTGTCGACCGCGCTTTTTTTATGTTTTGGACTGATGGATCCAGTTTGTTTCTTCGCCTTGATGACACGACTGACAGTTGAAAGACTGACAACAACAATATCTGCAATCTCTATGTAAGGCTTGCCAGTGTGTTCGTGCAGCGTTACAATTTTCGTACGCTTCTTTGGAGTAGCGTCATCGCAGACAATGGCCGTAGGACAAATCATCGACAGTCGAGACAATGGTGTGTAGGCGTGATAAAATCTGATGAAACCACGAATGACGCAATATTTTTCAAGGCCGAACAAATTTCATCGTACACCCTGGAAATAAGATTACTGCACCCCACTGCAAATGACCTAATCTGAGGAAAAAATAGAAATCGATTGCACCCTATCACTCCAGTGAATCTAAATTGACTGTCTGATGAAAGAAAGGAAACTAAAGCAGTTGTTTAAATAAATTTGCACAAGAGTGTATTTATTATTTAGACATGAAGTTTCTGATAAAGGGAAAGTCAGTATATCTTTACGTCTTCTGTGTCAACTCGCTGCTTTCACGTATAATAATTCATGCGAGAAGATTTTCTTTTCCTTATTTACAAAAGAAGAGATTCTGTATTCTTGCTTGTATGAATTGGTTGGCCTAGGTTTTAAATCTGAAATGATTTATTTTCATTTATTAAACAGTCTTCGGTTTGTATTCGTTATCATTATTAAGAGAAATAGCAACAGGCCAGCTATGTTTAGGCACAAATATACAAAGCCAGTTATACACATCATAACACTTCCATCAGATAAGGGTATACAAGGCGCAGGCGTCAAAGACAGATGTGCGGGTCACAGTGACAAGTTCTGATAGAGCAGCGTATAACCTTCTAAGTAAAGCCTAGTTAGAAACACCTTCTGGTCAGAAATGGTCTTCGATTGATTGTGTTTCCGGGTATCTAGGTGTGACTACTTGATTGCCTCGGCCTTTAAATTTAAAAATATATATATATATATATTGACGCTGACCATGATGCTCCAGTACTAGACCTAATCACAAACAGAGATACACAGTACATCACCCCTAGGGACGAACCCAACTGGTTATGGTCAAGCAACTTACAAGCAAATCTGTAATACTGGATGAGGTATTTACTGTAGCCCAATTTTAATTCCCCAAGACAAAATATGTATATGTCAACAACAACAGCTAATTAAGGTCAGAAGCTATAAGAGCCATGCATGGCGTAGCATATGAAAACATTATTATTATTATTATTATTAGTAGTAGTAGTAGTAGTCGTAGTAGTAGTAGTCGAGTATGGTATTATTATCATAATAGTAATTGTATAGTTATTAATATTATTATTATTCATCAGTAGGATGTGCATTGTCGTATAATGGATATCGGCTCAGTATTGGACAGCCAAGTTCGAATACCAGCCGAATTCGATTCATTCGCTTACGAACAAATGCACTTGGGAAACGTACTAATCTATTTCTTCCCGTTCCAGCTATAGGTTAAACAGTAGGATAGATTGAGTTCTATAGTCTTGGTTGGCAACCAGTTTACCGCAGAAGGTAATGGTAACCTACTACGGGGAAATGTTCCGCCTAGTCAGTCATGTCACGAAAGAGACATGATCGCCAAAGCGGATACCAAGCATGGCAATTATCAGCTTGTTGCAAAAATAATGACCTATTTCAGAAACATTATTTTATTCTTGAAAAACTAACTGTAGAAATGTTGAAATTAGTCAAAATTCGAGACTTGAGTATTTATGCACCTCTGCCAGCGATTGACGAGATTATTTATTCCTCAATGATAAAAAATAGTTATCGGCTGTGATGCAATGAAATATTTGAAAGCTGATTCCACCTCTGGTTTAGACTTAGAAGTTTTACTATCTGAAAATGTTGTTAAATACTTAAAAAATGATAATCAGTGGGTGAAAGTTTAGGAAAATATGGAGGATGTGATAAACTGTCGTATCCCAAGTCTGTGAGATTTTGCAAAGTCATTTTTGCAACATGTGGCCATACATCATTATGAAGCAGAATTGGACCCTGCCGATTCACCAGTGCACGTCTCGTTTTTTGCAGGCATGCAACTTGATTGCAGTAAAACTCTGCATTAATGCTCTGATTGACTTCTAGAAAGCTGTGGTGGATAACTCCAATTGTAGATCACTAAACAATCATCATAATCTTTTACCGATGCAACTTTGGCTTTGGGAAATTAGGGGGTGCTCATCATGATCAAGCCATTGACCTGATTACGGTTATCATATGCTTACGGTTATCCATTTTTCATCAAGAAAGGGATCATTAGTGTTACGCAGAAAGAGCATCAAGCACACTTCAAAATGCTTAAGTTCTTGATTTTCATTAAGATCATAAGTAGCCCACTTTATTGAGCTGTTTCACCTTGCCAATACTCTGCAAATGCCGTGAGACTGTTAACGTGAGACTGTTAACGTGAGACTGTTAACGTGAGACTGTTACAGTGCTGACACCAAGTGTCTGAGACATTTCTCTGACACGCTGAAGTGGGTCATACTCAACAACTGCTTGCAATTGTTCGTTGATAAGACTGCATGATCGTCCTCTACCTTCTTCATCTTCAAGATTCTCATCACCAGTATGGAATTTCTGGAACCACCTTCGTACTGTCCGATTAATTGTGGACCCATCTTCCTATGCTCTGTTGATATTGGAAGAAATTTGGGAGGCATTGTGCTCAAGTTTGAACTCATGCAAGAAAAGTAAACGAATATTGTTTTGTCATGTTCATAATTAGGAGCTTATATGCTTCGAGAATCTTTCTGCCTAAAAATAAATTAAAATTTATTAAATAGCTCACATAAGTTATTATGCTTATCAAAATTCACCTAATATGTATCGTGAATACTATGTTAAAATTACTAGATAAAGATAAAGTACGCTTTGACACAACGAAAAAGTTTAAAGACTAAGAATTGGAGGCATTACTTCATGAAGACTCATGTCAGGTGCAAACTGAAGTTGCAGAATCATTAGGAGTTGATCACACATTGGGGATGATTCTAACGCAAGGACATTGGATGCCGTACTAGATGAAGCCGAAAGACGTCGAACGGCGTCTTATTTTTATCTGTTCATTTACCTATCAGAGTATTATGGATCAATTACTTTTTTTTAAGGTCATTTAACTTTTTTTTTAGATGTGTGAACTGCATTTTAATGCTAAAGACATTTTATGGGAAACTTAACGTGGAAAAAGGCTAACAGCCAAACTTAAGAATCCTACGCATACGAGAAGGGGCTATCCCAACTAAATTCTCAAATTGTCCCTCCTACATGACCTCAACAAGCTCTATGAGAGAATCACCAGATTCTAGGAAAATGCGTTTGGAAAACTCCTCATTGGAAAGTGCTTTGGCACAAAGTATTGCCGATGAGGCAGAATACCAAAAGAAAAAGGGTTTAAAAACCTTGATGAACTTGAAAAAAATTAAACTTTCTGTACCAACAATACTGGAGTATTATTAGAAAGCAGAGGACACTTTTTATGTCACGTCATCAAATCCCTATATTAAAAAATAAATCTCTCTCTTGAGGTTGAAACTGACTGCACAATACATGTTTTCTGTGGTGATGTACAAATACAGTTTATAGGAGAATATAAAATTCCTACACATGTAAGTGACATTATCACTCTTGAAGATTTACTTAATGATTTGAGAAAACATGATATTGAGGAACATAAAGCCAGCTGTCCAAATGTGATTGCTTTGTTAAATTTAGTAATTTCCTTGTTGTCATTGATTGAAAACCAGTCTTTTAAACATTTTACAACTCTAAAATTTATATGTGAACAGTTATATCTAATGACAAAAAATAAGTTAGAGTATTCAGCAGAAATATTAACTTTTTGTTCTTTATTTTACAACTGCTCCCCAAAAGGTTACAGACTATTAAGAGATAGTAATAAACTCATTTGTAATAAACTCATTTTGCCCAGTTATTCTACCATCAGAAAATTAACTCTAACAAACTATATGAATCCTGTAGTTGAACAAGATGACAATAATGTTTTGATGTGCATAAAGAATAAATTTAAATTATTATCGCAGGAAGATAAGACAGTACCTTTACTTGTCGATGAGATTCATTTAAAGCCATACTTTGATTTTAAAGATGGGCATGTAGTTGGCTTAGCCTGCAGTAGTTATGAGGCTGCAACAAGTGCCTTTGCTTTCATGCTGAGGAGTGTCTACTCAAAATACAAGGATATTGTGCATATTATGCCTACTAAATGTCTTAAAGCACAAAATTTATTTGACATATTAAAACAGGTAATAATTAGATTAGAGGTTATTGGGTTCAAAGTAATATCTGTTATAACACAAAATAATGCTATTAATAAGAAAGCCATGTCGTTATTTTGTAACCCCCCAAAACTTTCAATTGTATATCAACCACCCATTTATTAAGTCTAGGCCTCTTTTCTTCATATTTGATTCTGTTCACAGTTTAAAGTGCATAAGAAACAACTGGCTTGGCCAAAAAGATGCCAACAAATGCATGAAATTCCCTAAGTTTTACGATAATGAAGATAATCAATCAGATACTCTTCTCGAAGCCCCATTTACTACTTTACAGGAAATGCACAAACTTGAATCAGAGTCACTTCTTAAATATTGATACCGATTAACTTCAAAGGCCCTTTATTCTAATAATTTGGAAAGGCAAAATGTAAATTTTGTAATGCAAATTTTTAGTGAATACACCATTCAAGGACTGTTGACTTTAGGGAAACAGAAATGTTTACCAAACTTTGCATAAATTGCAGAATATATAAATATATTTCATACTTGGTGGACAATATTAAATGTCAGAAACCCATTTGAAGGTCGCCGGCTTAACAATAAATATGCAAACCCACTTACTAAAAAAAAAACAATGATCTAAATTTTATATTTCTTAATAGTTTTTATAACTGGTTAGAGAGTTGGAATAATATTCCAGAGATTAGTGGGGGGGGGGGCTAACAAGGGAAACCTTTACAGCTTTGCATCATACTACACATGCAATTCTACAACTGGCTATTTATTGCATAGAAGAATTAAAAATGAAATATATATTACCAGGCAAATTCCAGACGGATCACCTGGAGTTAAGATTTGGCCAGTATCGACAATTTGCAGGTGGTCAGTATAATATATCATACATCAATTATTCGAGTGTGAGAAAAAAATCAGAATGTTGTCAGTTTTCAAATTAAATCTGCTACTTAATAACAAAAGTATTGATCTCAGCAATTTACATGAAACTAACTGTAATGATATAACAGATGTGCAACAGATATTCATAAATTTAATATAGATGTAACAGATGATGATATTATTAAATGTAGGGAAGTTTTTCCTGTAATAGTCTACTTAGCAGGTTATTGTTGTCATGCAGTTTTCAAAAAAGTAAAATGCAATAGCTGCAAAGACTTAACTGGACCAATGACAGACAATGCAGAACAAATCCTTGAAAGTAACTATTATCTTCAGGGTATTAACTGAGGCTCCCTGCTACCCCCAATGATACGACAGCAAATTTTATTCTCTACAATTATATAGTTTTGGATAAACTAACAAAGACACTTCTTTTCTTTATTCAATAAATCAGCGACATTTAGCTGTGTACATAACTTTGAATATTTTGTCAGATTATGATATTTTATTACATGTAGATTGTTGTGATGATGGTCACAATATAGAAAAAAAAATAGAAAAAAATGTTGGTCTGAACTTCTATAAATGCTATATTAAATAATTTTTGCAAAAAGAAAAATGACAATATAATGGGAAAAAATTTGAAATATAAAAAAATGAAAACTGGAAACATTTTATAAATAAATAAATAAACAAATAAATAAAACATTTTTATATATTTATTGTGTTTTGTCATTCTTTTATTGTCATTAATTCAATTTTGAAAATTTAAATCACTTGATAAACATTGAACTTAACAATCAGTATCTGCCCTTAAATAAATTGTCTCCCTTTAGCTTGACTACACTTGATGACGTCATATTTGAGTGGAGAGACCTATATAACGAAGGTCACGCCTGGGCACTAATGGCGATCCTGCTTTGCTTGGGACGAACTTATTAAAGGAAAAAAAAAAAAAAAGGAAAAACAAGTAGTAGCAATAGTAAATTATTATCATTAGTTATATTATTATTATTATTATTTTAAATGTAGTAGCATATTATTATCGTACGTGATATCTGTAATCCTATCTGTAATCAAAGATGAAGAATACAACAGATGAAGCAACAGGAATGTGGTTCTACAGAGAGATGCGGGGAATATCATAGACCAAACATGTGAGTAATAGCGAGGTTTTAGAGAAAATTGAAACAAAATGGAAACTTATATTTAACATCAGTAACAGACGGCTGAAACTTCTGTAGCACATAATGAGGAAGGAGGGCTTGAAAAATCTGATACTTTCAAAAACTGTTAGGCAAATTAACAATTACTGCTATTTCCTCTTAATATATATATATATATATATATATATATATAAGGATTGTTTAACAATGTGGGCTATTGTTCTACTGATGTGAGGACAGACGTATTTTAAAAGATGAAATAATTTAAATGACGTATTTAAACATTTATCACAGGACAGACTGATCTTTTTGCAGAGATAAATTTTGTAGGTGTACTTGGCGTTTCTCTGAGCCTCATCTCGCCGATAGATGAGTCTGCTGGATCAGAATAACAAACATCTGATCAACTACGTACTGAGCAGGCTACACGTTGCTTAACTTTAAAAAATTCCTTTTCCATTGTCCGAAGGCAGTTGTTCAATGAGGGAAATTGTCTAGGAGGCAATTGTCAGGAGGCTCGATAATCCAATTATTACTAGATGACCTACACTTATGCATTTCAGAATAAATAATTTTGATTTATTTTGTTTTACGGAATGGAATATCAACCTCGATGGGTTATTTAATGCTGATAAAATTTTTACATTAGATTCATATGATTCGTATATATATTCATTGTAAGAAATCAGTTTGTAGTTTAAATTTCATTGACGTATTTTCGTAAAGAGGGTTTTTGTCGAGAGTCAAAAGTATTGCTGGTATTTCTTTTCTATTTTTCAAATATATATTTCATAAAGTTTTTATGAAAGTTCGTTTTTATACTTTCATAGTATTTTGACCCTAGTTTAGGGGTTATGTATTTCCCCGTATCAGCCCGTCAGAGTAAAAATGGGAAGAACAGCAATTAAGAGGTGGTTTCGCGCTCCTCTAACCCCCACGATCAGAGGCCTTGCTGCCGGATGTAGTTTATCGTCATACTCAGATTGCAAAGAGTGTTACTCCTCTGTAGAGGTGCACTCGGCGTATTTTGAAAACTCAGCCGACAGGGCGGAGAATAAATAAGATTGTTAAATCACAAGATAAATAAAAAGCAGGAATATAGCAATCGAGAGATGCTGAAGAGACTGTGTAATTGACTAATGTTTGCAAGTCGTTCAGAAAGAAGATATGAATTGACATATTTTGGGTCGGAAAGATGATCCAATGGTAACTGGGAAAGCAGCTAAATTTTGACTACAAAAACCAATAGTGTGTGTACAGACCAGCATTTCGTCTAATCACACTTATAAAGACTTAGGTCAACCCGTGGGGAGTTTTCACACACACTTTCCAAGGGTGACATACGTTTGGATCGTCTCTTCTGGTTAATATTCTAAAAAGAATAATCATAGTGAGATCTGAACACCTGTTTCATAGTTGGAACTCTAACGCTCAAGAGCCTGGTTAAAAAAGACAATAGGAATCGTAAATTATGGGAAGAATTCGAATCATATATAATTGACGGCTTTGTTGAAAACAGGACGTCGAGGGCTGAAGGGCTTGCTGGTACTTGTACCTCATTTTGAAAAAAATAAGAATAAACTAAAAACTGAATTGTTGCTATTGAATTCAAAGAGATCATCCAAACCCTATTAGATGATAAAAAATAAAAAAGATAAAAAATAAAAGAAAACAAGAAATAGGGAATTCTGTTGTTATATTAGAATATATTGACTCTGCAAGGGAAATTAGAAATTAAGTATTAAGTTTAAGGTTGTTCCTATAATAGTTGGCGCACTTGGAAGCATACCAAAGACACTAGAATCGAGATTAAATAAATTACAAATTCGAAAAAGAGATGATTATTTAAGCCATGTCATTACTGAGGTCAGTTAAGTTATTGTGAACAGTGTTGAAGATTTGAAAGGAATCTTCAGTGATAACAACCAGGCACCTAGAGTCGTGGGGAGGCTGGTAGCAGTAATAAATTATGAGAAGAATTCGAATCACATAGATTTTGTTGAAAACAGAATACCAAGTGCTGAAGGACTTGCTGTTACTTGTGCTTCATTTTGAGAAAATAAGAATAAAGTGGAAATGTGATAAAACGAAATAATAAAGTTCGTTCTTTGATTCTGACGCCAAGGGTAAGAATCAGTAGCGGGAAAAAAAGACAACGATTCGTTTGTATCGACGTCAAAGACACAGGTTGCTTTATACGCCAATAGATAGCGCTGGTTAGAGTTGATGACGCCGAGTTTCTTTACCAATTGTTCTTGGCATGAATTTGGTCAGGAAGTGGGATATTTCGAGCGTCCGGTACTTTACACACACACACACACACACACACACACACACACACACACACACACACACACACACACACACACACACAAATATATATATATATATATATATAGCTTCTCAGTTAACACATGTAACTTGCTAGGCGGGATCAAAATCTCTCTCTCTCTCTCTCTCTCTCTCTCACACACACACACACACACACACACACACACACACACACACACACACATATATATATGAAAGTTATCTACAGTGAAAATGACATCTTTACATTATGAAGGCGTGGTGAGATTTTACCTGTCAACACCGGAAATAATGGTTGACAATCACGTACACACAAACACATACACTTGCGCGCATGTACGCAGAGGGATTTTTCATAAACATTTCTAAGTTTATGCATAAGGACACAACTGTGAACTGCCCGATACAAATCTAGTTTTTTTCATCGTAACACTAAAAGAAAGCCCCTCTCTATATATTCTCCTATTAACGAGCAATTTTCCGAATTTGTCACCTTACGAAGGTAAATTTTGCTCAAATTTGGTCAAATGGTTCGCTTCGCATATATATATATATATATATATATATATATATATAAACTTATTTATAAATGGAATTTTGTCTCTGTGTGTGTATGTGTGTTTGTGCGTGTGTGTGTCCGTGTCCGTTAGCTATAGACTCCGAAACGGCTGAACCGATTTTCTTGAAAATTTACACAGTTGTACTATAAGCAAGTGTTCTTGCCTAGGTTTTATATAAATATTGAAAATCGATAACCGAAAAAATCAGGTTATAGAAGGAGTAGGTCCGATTTTAATCAAATTTGATACACTCATAGAAAAAGACATAAGAAACGATATTCAGAAGTTTCAAGGTTGCAGTTCTTACAATAGTGCAGAAAATCGATAATATATATATATATATATATATATATATATATATATATATATATATAAAAGGCAAGATGTTTGTGTGTGTGTCTGTTTATCTGCCTGTATGTCCGTATTTTTTTCAGGCCATTTTATTTTAGTTTTTGCTCTGGGTTTGGTTCTAAGTAAGTATAATTGTAGTTCTTAGTCTCAGTCATGATACCATTTACTCAGAGGACTTGTTTAGCCTTCAAAATTCAGTTTACGACGAAAAATCTTATTTGATATCGATACCAGGAAATCAAAATTTGACTTACATCCATTTATTTTTCTTTCAGTCTACAGCTTCGCTTTAACTGGAAACAACTACTGCTTTTTAGTCTTTCGTACCAACGTCCAAAGAGTCTGAGCTCCAGGACCATAGATAAGTTTTAAAGCTTTCATTACACCCGAGTAACACGGGTGTACTACTAGTATATATATATATATATATATATGTGTGTGAATGAGGCAAAACATTGCACAGTACTCTGTGGCAAGTACAATAGGGGGATCCGGGTGGCTAACATCTTTCCCCTTTCGTGTAATGTAGAGGTGCTGCCTCTGTGTTGGAACTCTTAGAACTGGACCCGCTTCGTTTATGTCGTGTCATGCTCGAAGTCGAAACACGACTGATCCTATCCAAATATCCGCAAAGACAAGGCCATGCATTATCAGCCAATATCTATGAGTGTTGTGCGTGACGTTAGCTCGATTCCTATTGCGTATCTTGGATTAGAATAAATTTTTTAACTAAGCAATTATCTTGATCGTTATGGTGTGATGGTTGAGGAGCTTCTTGCAGACTACTGCCAGAGTAATAGTTACGATCTTAAATGAGTGTTCGATTATTGTGTTCGATTATTGTAGTCCTCTGCCATATGAAGTGAAACACACACACACACACACACACACACACACACACACACACAGACACACACACACACATCAACGTGTCTATTGTTTGTAACCTTTCTGTATAATATATGTTTCTTTACCTCTAACCCGTGTTCCGTGTTTTCCTTCCGTGGCCCCCACTTTGGGTTCCACATCACTTTCAGGAGACGAAACGGGTTGGTTAAGGAAAGTTGTTTCCTTTTTGCCTTTTATCTAGATTTTATTTATAGATATATTTTATTTATATTTAAAGTAATGCACACACGCATACGCATGCACACACACACATACAAACGGAGCGTCTACTGAAATACGGGTATCCATTAAAAATAAAGTTTGGATTAGTCGGCACCTGTTTGCATTCGAGCATCGAGATCGTCATCCTTTTTCTTTCTTCCGGTGGCGGCGACAGAGATGGCTGTGAAGATCTAGCATACTCCTTGAAGAGTCGTCACCAGGAGTTACAGAGGAGTGTGGGTAGTGGACGCAGCTGGACGATTCGGGACCTCCAGACAGCACGTTACAAATGATTGTTGGACTCGAAAGTCTCTGTACCTCACTCTTCAGATCATCCAATGCCAAGAAGGCTGATTTGTAGCAACGGTTTCTTAGATCTCAGGGCCGATGTTGGCTTGTATCAGGGATGTCTTCAACTGATCCTTGAAGCGGCGCTTTGGGCCCTTGCCGATGGCGAGTTCTCCAAACGGCATAATATGTTGGAGTCAGGTGAGCGAGTTCTGAACACGTTACCCACCCAGCAGAGACGATGTTAAAGGATGGTAGCCTCGATACTGGGGAGAGGTGATTTTCTAAGCGCTTCTTAGATGTGGCACAAGGATGTATGAGACACCCATTGGCGCCTTCAATGCTGGAGAAAGATGTTCTCTCTCGGACTTCGCTGTTAGTGATGCGGTCCTCCAAACTGATGCAAAGGGATTCTTTTGCTGGAGCCGTTTCCATTTGCTGGAGCCGTTCCATATATATATTCATTTGCTGGAGCCGTTCATTTGCTGGAGCCGTTCCATATATATATATATATATATATATATATATATATATAGATAGATAGATAGATAGATAGATAGATATGTGTATAAACGTGTGAGTAGCGTAGTGATTATTGTAACGGAAAGTGAGAGGCCGTTGTTTTTACATTTGTACAAATACCATTGGGAAAGGTGTAAATCAATCTCTCCTCTCCAATTCTTGTCTATATCTAGCATTCATTGGCAATCGGTCTAGGAGAAGGATAATTTTAAATTTAAAGCCGGTTGGTCGTGATGCTAAATGTTTCACCATCTCAGAAATTTCTACTTACTAACGTGGAACGTTACGGCCGTTATATATATATATATATATATATATATATATATATATATATATATATCTCGCCTTTCTTCAGGTGATATACGTTGGAATTTCGTACCAGAAAATTGTATTTAGTCGACTGGGGGAGATTGTTCTAGTTGCACGTATCATGCCTTTTCTGGATATCTCAGCATCAGTTATTTCCCTTTAGTAACTCAATTCTCCTGGTTTTCCTCACCTCTGCTTTGTTTTGTGAACTCACAACTCTTTGGGTGAAGTCACTGAATAACTTCAGACAACGGTTTTATCCAATGACAGTGAGAAGGAAATTGAAACGTATATAGTGTATACACATAAAAACATGCGTTTGTATATATCCGTTCGAACCGGAAGCTGTATGATAACAGCTGATTTTTTGTTGAAGCAATCAATGGTGCATTGTACACTCAGCGCTTCTTTTTAGACAGAATGCTGATGCATGAGAAGTTTTTGAAGATTAATTTTGAATCCGACCTTACAGTATCTCATTGAAGTAATTCCCGGTTATTTTAAGGAGGCAAGTTTTAATTGTAGTCAATATTTTTATACTAATTAACATTAAAGAAATAACTGACGAGCAGTGATACTTTCCTGGCCGAAACTAGTAAAATTTATTGGTGAAGGCTGAGAAAAACCGTTTTTCACTCCAAGAGCGGTTATAATATTTAATAGGCTTTTTGCGAAGCTTATATAATTTTGCTCGTTAGAACAAAAGAAAAGTAATATCACAAAGTGAAATTAATTAGAAAGAATGAACTGATACAATATATCTCTCCTAGCATGAACAGCAGGGCAGTAAAAATTTCGGCTGATTGAATAAAAAGTTCATTTCAAAACTCCCATAAGGTTATTTAATACCATAAATACCTGACGAAGACTGAACTGCATAAGGACTGAAACCCTGTGATTATGACAACCAAGACGAAAGCAAGTGCTAGCACAATGTATAAGAATAAATTGGAAAAAATCCGAAACGTTGTGAAAACAACGAAGACGAAAGATCATGAGAAAAATATCTAAAATATACGACAAATTGATTGTTGTAGGCGATATATTGGCCCGCAAAATGAAATTGAATAACAAGACAAAAAAACAAAGCAAAACAAAAAAACAACAACAAAAAAACAAACAAACAACCCCACCCCAAAAAACAAAAACAAAGCAAAAATAAAACGAAGACTTGTGTAAAGAATATATATATATATATATATATATATATATATATATATATATATATATATATAATTTATTTTCGTTAAAGAAAATATATACACAAAAATAATGTTACAAGAGCACAAAGCAAAAAATATATCTGCCTGTTCATGTAGAGGGTGAGAAGAGCGTTGTCTTAAGATGGACAGTTATGGTAGTCGTTGAACAGCGTCGTCCAGGGAAGGACGGTTTTTGTAGACACTGATGAGCGTTGTTCTGAAAAAGACAGTTTTCTAGTCACTGAGAAACGTTGTTCTGAAAAGGATAGTTTTGTAGTCGCTGAAAAGCGTTGTCCTGAAAAGTACAGTTTTGTAGTCACTGAGGAGCGTGGTTCTGAAAAGGACAGTTTTGTACGCACTGAGGAGAATCATTCTGAAAAAAAAAACGAAAACAATTATGCAGTCGCCCAATAGCGTTGTAATGAATGGGACACTCTTGTAGTCGCTGGGGAGCGTTGTCCCGGAAAGGACAGTTTTGTAGTTTCTGAGGGACGGTGTTCTGAAAAGGATAGTTTTGTAGACGCTAAGGAGCGTTGTTCATGCAAGGACAGTTTTGTAGTCACTGAGTAGCGTTGTTCTGAAAAGGACAGTTTCGTATTTGCTAAGGAACTCGTTCTGAAAGGGACAGTTTCGTATTTGCTAAGGAACTCGTTCTGAAAGGGACAGTTTCGTATTTGCTAAGGAACTCGTTCTGTAAGGGAGAGTTTCGTATTTGCTAAGGAACTCGTTCTGAAAGGGACAGTTTCATATTTGCTAAGGAACTCGTTCTGAAAGGGTTTGACAAGGTTTCGTTAAATTTGCTAAGGAACTCGTTCTGAAAGGGACAGTTTCGTATTTGCTAAGGAACTCGTTCTGAAAGGGACAGTTTTATCGTCGCTGAACAGCTGTTATTCTGAAATTTTTTGTAGTTGCTAAGAAGCTTTTGTTCTGAATAGAAGTTTTGTAGTCACTAAGTAGTGTTGTTTCGAATAGTTTTGTAGTCACTGATTAGCGTTGTTCTGAAATGGACAGTTTCGTATTTGCTAAGGAACTCGTTCTGAAAAGGACAGTTTTGTAGCCGATAAGCAGCATTGTCCTGAAAAGGACAATTTTGTAGTTGTTAAGAGCGTTCTTTTGCAAGTCGGCTTTTTGTATTTTCTGATGAGAGTTGACTTTTCAGGACAAGATCTCTCTGCCTTGACTTTCTAAAAGAAACTGATATTACAACGTTTGATATTTAGAAGCAACAGCGATAAAAAACAAAATAAAAAGATTTGAAAAAAAAATAAAGATGGTGAGACTGTGCATCAATATGCTGAATTTTTAATTTTAATTTAAAGTTAAGCATTTCTACACCTTCAGCGTATATCTGAATGTTTAATTGTATAATGATGTTTATTTATATTTTTGAACCTCCATCCCCTGCCAACTGCCGCTACATAAATGTTTCCATAAAAATATTTAGTCTAAAAAAGTTCTTCTGGAAACGCGAAACGCCTCACATAGTATTCTATCCAATTTATCGTTCAGTTATCAAACTTTAATCCGATATATCGAATTCATATATCATAATCTCGAACAGATCACTCACTGCATATTAATGTAAATTCTTATCTCATAATTTCAAACGGATATATTGAAAGGTGGCTGTTGAACTTATAGGATACAAATCTTATATCATCTAACAATTAAATCAAACGAAAAAAGGAAAAATTGCACACTCTCAAAATCGGATCAAAACCAAGACCAAAGTAAATTTTACAAGTTCGTGTGAAAATTAAGATTTTGGATTCTGATTGGATAAAAAATAGCTAATTGAGCTATGTTCCCTGTTAAATTTTCTTAACACCTTAAAAATGGGTATGTCGTTTGATCTAACCACTTGACCTGCTAAGCACTTATTTTCAGGTCTCTTTCGAGATGGGAGCAGTAATCTGACGGACCTCATCACAATGTAAGGAAGAAATTACAAGAAGCCGACCCGGTCGTGTCTTGTCGACATGCATTCGTTCTATCTCTTTTTCCAATTTTCCTTTCTTCGTCTTTACGCGCACGCAGTTAAAGAAAACAACAACAAGAAGATACTTCAACGGTCTCCTATAGGTACAATCTTCTTCATTGCTTGGCTTTCCTTTTCACTCTTTTGACGGCCATAAAAAGCAAACGAAAACAGACTTTATTAGTTAAGTAGACTGATTAATCTTTTTACATACACGCGTTCTGCTACTATCAACTATAAGCTTTGAATTTTCCGTGGAACTTTTAACTAGTTACATTTTCTATTTGAACATTTTCTTTTTACACATTTATGTTATTCTATTCAGTAAATACAATTTCACTTATTTTACAAATCAAACACTTATTTTTTCAACCATTCATTCAACCTTCTGATATTTTAAATTGTGAGGACTTCAGTTGTGTTTGACACAAGGCCAATTTGACAAGAATAGCTCAGGCCCCTACAAACTCTCATGTTTCGTCCCTCAAAAAGACTTCTTCAGACTAATAGCAGTTTTATCGATGAAATAAAAAAGAATTTCATCAATGGCTGGTTACAATTCTTAAAGAATAAAATGCGAAACAAGGGAGTTGTTTATGTTTTGAAAGTTTTCTGGAAGAATGGTAAACTTTGAAAAACAGTAGCTACTCTAGCATACACGCATCGTTCATTCAGCAATGAATTAGAACACTCTCAGTTATTGGGCGTGTATAATGATCATATACTTGCTAAAAAGTCTGCCTTCTTCTGCCGAGCGCCCATATCTCAGAGGTAGAATCGTCGACTGACACCAATTTGGTCGGGTTTCAATCCTGGGTAAAAAACAATCGGCTGTCTAACCGTACTGATGAGCTGTGATACAGCGAAACAGATCTGTCTGCGGATGACTATATATATATATATATATATATATATATATATATTTGTATGACAGAATAAAGGAAAAGAACAAATAGAAGATGTATCTCAATCTAACATGCTTTACTTTTATTAAAGCTTTTTCAGAGACTGAGTAAAATTGCAACAAAAAGACATTTTACTTGTATTTTGTGATTTGAGGTTAATGCATATTGGTCAGATAGGTTTAACTTGTATTAAAGCAATACACAATCATATTTTTAATATATGTGCGTAGAAGTTTCTTGATGGTATAGTGTGTTATAGTGTATGTGCATGCTTGCATAGAAACACTTGTCTGTTTAGCTGTATGTTGAACGGTAAAGTTAAATATATGTGTAAATGCGTGTGTACGTATCAATTCACGTGTCACGTGTATTTTAGCAATGAACATTTTTTAAATATAGATTGTTCCACTAAATCGGATCGAAGTTAGCAGTAAATAAAACAGTGTTATTAGTGAAATTTCATTGATTTCATTATTGGATCATGTTGAGTCATGAAAATTATCTGTGAAAAATAATAATGACCTAATATTTGCCAAAGTTTCGGCGGCACACCTCCACTCGATGGTCAATTTTGATGACATCTCTGCATAGTTGCTCTGAGATCTCACTAATATGCCTTATCTCATCTTTCGGCTGTTGAAATGTTGTTAGCTTGTTGGCATAGACCTGACTCTTGAAACAACCCCAGATGAAGAAATCTAAAGGCGTCAAATCGCACGATCGTAGTAGCCAATTGGTATCACAGTTTCGAGAGATGATATGACCGGAGAAAGTTATTATTTATTGTTTGAACATCCATTTTCGTAAGAGGCTTCGATAACTTTAACACGTTCGATTGTTAATCTTTCCATGGTTGAAATTGCCAAATACTGAAATTGTTAAATCTGAAAGAAACTGAAAAATGAAAATTAATTTACATTTAAAATCGGTTCAAGTTATTGGAACAGCCTATTAATGTGTGAGGAATATTTTGGAGGGTAAAGAGTGTGATAGTGCATAAGAGTGTTTATGTATAAACGCTTGTCTGTCTGGGTGTATGTTGGAGAGTAACGTTATTTAATATAAGTGTATAAGTGTATGTGTGTAAAGATGTAGAATATATTTCCGATTAAATTGTTAAAACGTAGCAAGATGTTGCTATAGTAATGAAGTGCTGTCATACTAGCAAGGTACCAACACACACACACACACACACACACACACACACACACACACACACATATATATATATATATATATTAGGTACTTCCACTTACTTTCGGTATATAAGTTTAAAACGAATTTTAAAAAATGAATAAGCTTTCTTGAAGCTTTCATTTTAAGTTTAAAACTAAACTATTAATTTTATTATTTCCAGTAAGTAAAATATTCTGGTGTATTTTAGACAGAAATTATATTGATTGGAATCTCAACTTTTGAGAGTTTTCAGTTGAAACATTAAAAACGGACATTTTTTTAATATATTGACATGATTGTAAATAAAAGTTAATTTACGGTTTTAAAAATCTTGCTAAAATAAAATATACATCTGTGAGAAGTTATTTAAGGAAAAATAGAAAATTTAAATTTAAATTAATCTGATTTAAAACAAGTATTACTTACTTACAGTTAGAAATGTAGTACACAAGCATTTCTTAATTATGGAATCTTGTTTTTCTAACGTGTTGATTGATTAATGACAGCAGGACGCGTCGACAAGCTAAGTATGGTTGGTCAGAATTGATAAATTGTCCAATTTTTTTTCCTGTAAGGGGAAGAACCCGTGATATATGTTACCTGTTAATGTCACATATGAAATACCATACTTACAAAACAACCTTTCTATAGAGAAAATTAAATTAACAATTATTTTAAAAATCTTAATGCGTGAAGATTTGCAGTCAGCATTTCAATTTTCTATTAGTAAATAAAGTCTTCGCTTAATAGTTTAATATCCTTAACCACAATAGTTCTTAGAAGAAACAATAGTAATTAAAAGCTAGTTTCAAGCTTCTCATAACCTCCAATCTCCCGATGAGAGTCATTACTAGCAGAGGGTGGCGAAGTGGACATGGAAACAACGGAGGTAGCTTCACGCTCATCAAAACATTCAATCTCCCTGATAAGAGTCGTTGCTGCCGGGAGGGTGGATATGGAAACAAGAGAAATTAAGAGGTAGTTTCACGCTTCTCAAAACCACCAATCACCAGATGAGAGTCGTTGCTGCCGGAAGGGTAGACCTGGAAATTAAGAGGCAGTCTCACATTCTTCAATACCTCCAATCTCCCAATCAGGGTCGTTATTACCGGGAGGGTGGAAATGGAAACAATAGAAAATTAAGAGGTAGTTTAACGCTCATCAAAATCCTTACTCTCCCGACCAGAGTCGTTACTGCCGGGTGGGTGGACTTGGAATCAACAGAAATTTTAGTTTCACGCCCCTCAAAACCTTCAATCTCTAGATGAGAGGTATCACTGTCGGGAGGGTGGACCTATAAACAACAGCAATTACAAAGTAGTTTTACGCTCCCCAAAACCTCCAATCTCCCGATGAGAGGGGTTGCTGCCGGAGGGGTGGTCCTTGAAACAACAGAAATTAAAAGGATGTTTCACGATCCTCAAACCTTCAATCTCCCGATCAAAGTCGTTTCTGCCGGGAGGGTGGACCTAGAAACAACAGCAATTAAGAGGTGGTTTCATGCTTCTCATAACACCAAATTTCCTAGTAAAATGCATTATCGAATTGTCGTCGGGTTATACATTTCTGAAATACATTTATAAAATGTCATGCATTTTCTGAAATATTAATTATTCAGAGCATAACTTCTAATCATAAATTCTTCATATCATAAATTTTTCAAACATTAATCCCTCAAAGAATTAAATCTGTCCGAAATTAATTATTCAAATCATGAATTCTTTTGAACATGAATGCTGCCGGATGTAGTTTATCTTCATACCCAGGACTTGTGTGTGAGTGTGTGTGTGTGTAAGAGAGAGAGAGAGAGAGAGAGAGAGAGAGAGAGGAGGGAGAGAGGGAGAGAGGGGGGAGAGAGAGTTCGAATTAAGCGGGTTGGTCTGAGGAGGAAAATATATGATGAAACTGTCCAGTTCCCGAAAACTCATATCAGTACTGACATTTCCATTTTTGCATTGTCGTCCGCTTGGCATTTCCAAACTATCTGTAATGATTAGACAGAAGAGGATATGCGAGAGAAAATGTCACCAATTGACAAGTCGACGGAAGATGTCGGGTGGGATGCGCGGCTTAACAGGGCGGGGGTGGTGTCTTTTGGAGGGAAATTGTCTGTATAACAAGAGTCGGGTACGACCTGGGACATGGCACCACATGTGGAGATAAAAAGAACTAGCCGGATTAGTTTTATATACAACCATATAATTATTTTATACTATTTCTTACTTAATATAAGCCAGAAGAGCTTTTCAAGGTAGAAGGCCTATTGAATGAGGTTATTGTAAAAGAATAAAAGATGGAAGTAAAAAGTTCATGTTACGGGGGCCTAGGCATGCCGGTAAACTGCATACGGCAGCAACGCCTCTGATTGGGAGGTTGTGACTAGCATGAAACCACCTCTTAATTGCTGTTGTTCTAAGGTTCACCCTGACCGGAGTTATAGCACATGTTAGGGTCCCAGCTATGGGCAAATAGTTAACCCCCAAACTGGAGTCAAAACACTATGAAAGTATAACAGGTTAAGAGGCTCATCCCTTGTTCCCTCTTTAGGATGTGGTTTCCGGCTTTCTCTTTTCCAATCTTCTCACTTTGTTTTTTTTTTTTCAATTGGAGTAGATAGATCTATCTATCGCCCGGTTCACACTCCACCCACGTCTATTGAACAGGTTAAGAGGCTCATCCCTTGTTCCCTGTTTAGGATATGGTTTCCGGCTTTCTCTTTTCCAATTACGTAGCCCCCTGCACATCAGTGGCGTTACCGCCTTGCTCGGGGTGATACGATTAAAAAAATATATATACATAAATATAGACTTTTATAGGAAAATATTATTTTTGAAAGAAAAATATTACTAACAATATATTTTTGAAGAAAAATTATTACCATAACACATTTTTGAAGAAAAAAATTATTCTCAGCAAAACATTTTTGAATACAAAACTAGAAGACATTTTCAATTTTCTAAAATAAAAAAAGATTAAAAAAAACAAAAAAAACAAACAATTAAAATCTGATTAAATCAACCTTCTCACTATAACCGAACATTAAAAAACAAACTTTAAAACCCCACCTTTTGGGCATTAAATAACCCACAAAGGTTGATATGCCGTTAAACAAAACTCAAACTCATGTTATGAGGATAGTTAGGATAGATAACTGTTAGAGGTTAACGTTATAGTCATCGGGAAAGCATACTCTGGATAGTCTGTCTGGGCACTTCGACGTGGTGTACTGGTTTGCAAGCTTGTCTCGCTAGACCAGTTACGAGTGAATAGGGATTTCGATTCTCACTGGGTGCCCCACACTTTCGGCTTTGTGCGAGATCTAAGCTACTCTTAGAAAATCAGCTCTCAGTAGTCTGTTACAAAAAGTAACCGTACTGGAGGAGAAGCTGTCTAAGTGAAACGTCTTCCTTACAAATCGAATAGGCAGCACAATTAATACCTTTGGAAACAGAAAATAAATATTATGGAAGAATAACATCCATAGACATTGGATATATGGTATACATGCATTGAACAACGGCATTAAAAAATACAACTATCGATAAAATTCTATTATTCGCCGTAAATACTTTAAAAATCTTTGAAGATCTACAGCATTTTTGTGGGTGAACAATAAACCGGAATGTTTGAAGACTGATAAAAGATATTTATAAAGTTGTTAAAGATGAAAAATCATAACGATTTGCAGTGTGCTTTTAAACAGCACTCATCCAAACAAAAATCTTCAGTGCATAAATGTTTCCTAAAAGGAATTCTTCAACACATAAATTCTTTCAAATATCATTTTTTTAAAAACATAAATGCTTGCAAAATGTAATTCTTTTAAATTCTTCAATTTTTCAAAGTATAACTAATTCGAAAGATGAATTTGTAAAAGCATAACTTTATCCAATCATTAATTCTTCAAATCATAAGCATTTTACAAGCATTAATTCTTCAAAGGATTAAATCTGTCGAAAATTAATTATTCAAATCGTACATTCTTCCAAACAATAATATTTTAAAGTATTAAACTCTTCCAAATTTTAACTCTTCAAAGCATAAATTTTACCAAACTTTAGTTCTTCAAATCATAATTTTTCAATCATTGGCACTTCGATGTGTTGTAATAGTTGTCTCGCTAGGATCATTACAATTGAGTAGTGAGTTCGATCCTCACTGAGTGTTCCATACTTTCGGCCTTGTGCCACATCTAAGCTACGTTTAGAAATCGCCATAATTTTTTCCAAATATTAATTCTTTAAAGTATTATCATGTCAAAAATTAATTCTTCAAAGCGTAAATTCTTCCAAGCATTACTTCTAGAATGTCAAATAAACAAAATGTCTATGACTAAAAATTTCAATCACTCTACAAATTTAGAGGATGACAGTATGTGAGTATACCTGTCTACTAAGTTGGTTAGCTAATCCCTGTTACAGACGTCTTGTTCAAACCCACTGAGTCAACCTGTGATTTATACTGTAACTATGCTGAGTGGACCTTAATTGCAGATTCTAGGAAAGTGCGCATAATCCGACATGATCACCAGTTCAAACAGAGCCGGCACGCTCAAACCCTCAGCCAGGATGACTTGTGATTGTGTGTTAGCACAACCATTGTCGACCGCCACACGGTTATGTCTACCCAATTTCACTCACGATGGTTGGTTGTCGCACGCTCGAATCATCTCTCCCAAACCAACATTATCAAAAAACATTACCTTAACGAAGAGACTATGGTGATATTCGAACCTGTTTTTTTTAATGGTCGGAATGCTAACGTTCTAATCTCTCGGTAACGCACTCACAATATTTCCTATTAGTTTCCAGAGAGATGTTCAAGAATGGGAAAAGGTTGCCATCATTAGGATGCTGCACTCAGTCACACTCAATGAACAGTTCTTATATAAAAGTTTCCATATAAATGCACACACACACACACACACACACACACACACACACACACACACACACAACCGCGCCATCCCCCCACACAGACACGTAATAGAATTAATAGAAGATTCTTTCTAAGGACCCATAATTAATAGCAGATACTTCTTGGGAGGTTATAGTTAATAGTAGATTCTTTTTTAGGAACCTATAATTGATACAGGATATATTCTAGGGACTTATAATTAATACCGGGTTCTTTTTAATTAGCTATAATTAATAGTATATTCTTTTTAGGAAACTGCAATTTATAACGGATGCTTTGAGGAAACTATAATTAATAACGGACTCTTTTTAAATAATATTGAATACTATTCTATGAGCATATAATTGATACCGCCTACGTTTTAGGAATTTATAATTAATATCGAATATTTAAGAAGTTATAATTAATATCGGATTATTTTTAAGAAGCTATAATTAATATGGGTTACATTTTAGAAACGGATAATTAAGAGCTGATTCTTTTTAGGAACTTATAATTAATAGCAGGTTATTTTTAGAAATCTATAATTAACATTGAATACTTTTTAGGAGCCTATAATTAATGCCGGATACTTTTATGAACCTTTAATTAATAGCGAATTCCTTTTTGGAACCTCTGATAATAAAGTATTATTTTTTAGGAAATTATAATCAGTGACAGATTCTTTTTCGGGACCTATAATTAATACTGGATTCTTTTTGTAAACCTATACTTAATACTTGATTTTTTTTTTAGGAACTTATCATTAACAGCGGATCCATTTAGGTACTTATATTTAATATCAGGTGGATCCCTTGTGTAAAACTCATAATTAATATCGGTTTATTTTTATAAACCTATAATTAATACTGGATCCTTTTTAGAAACTTGTCATTTATGGGGTGCTAAGGTCAAGTATTTTTTTATGATATTTTTCATGGGAACTTATGACGTTTTTCTTTTGGGTAGATACATTTTATAAAAATTACCCGAATGTTTTATTTATGCAACCGCTTTCGGCTATACTTTTAACCATTATCAAGGATTAATTTTATTTTACTTTTAACTGAATATATAGATTGTTGTATACATGTATCTAGAGTTATAGGAATGCTTTATTTTCCAAATACGCTTAGCACATTGTGGCCGTGTTCAGAGTTGATATTATTGAGCTTTGATTTTTCTTTTTTGTTTATAATGTTGCCATTATTTTTAGCCTCTTTTTACATGTGGATAATGCTATCAAATTTGTATTATCTGCGAGTATGTTACAGATAGCGTTTGGTAGGTTTCCATGTGTATTTAAATGACAGCTAATAGAGCTATTGTCAGAGAGATGTAACGTGTGTTTTCTTTGTAATTATTTACGTGAGTTTTCTCCAATGTAATTATTTACGAATTTGAATTGAATTTGGATCACTTAACTGAGCAAAATAATGCTGATTTCGAAGTTTTGTGAACGCACCTTAATGATGTTTTCACTCCTCGGGGCTTTTTTACTATTAAAAGATTGGACAAGTAATGACACTGTCAATCAAGTGACAAACTTCACATTAATTCCTATATTTTCTCGATATTGAGCATTTTACGATATTGATCTGGTGCCAAATTATCGTTTTTATCAGTAAATCACTGAAAAACAACAATCTAGTCACTAAGAATGATTACAACACAACACTATATATACGTATCGTTTAACACTATATATACGCATCGTAACACTCTCAGCTATTGGGCGTGTATAATGATAATATACACACTAAAAAGTCTGCCTCCTTCTACTGAGAGCCCATAGCTCAGAGGGAGAATCGCCGACTGACGTCAACAATAAAAAAAATCAACAATTACTGCGATATCTTGTCTTTTAACGATAGTTCCATCAAGTTCATCATCAGACTATATGAAAGGATCCAGCATAAGATAAACTGATAAAACTTGTCTATATTATTTAATGAAACCTGCATTAATGAAAAAATACTGCCCAAATACACACACACAATATATATATATATATATGTTTCATTGAATAATATAGACAAGTTCTGTCTATTTATTTTGTGTAAGATCCTTTCGTATGATCTGATTAGCTTGATAGTGTTGTCATGAAAAAACGACAAGAAATCGCAATAATTGTTGATTTTTTAATCGGGTCTGAGCTTTCGGCTTACATAAGCCATTATCAAAGAATGAACATTTAATATAGAGTGAACATTATATAGTAATATATAGAACATTTAAATTATTAACAGAGTGGAGTTATACAGAGAAAATTAAACAGGTCCACTTTTGCGTGGCAGATGTCCGCGGGCGGTGAACGAAGGTGGTAGGTTCTTGGTCACTTGCGGGTATAGTGGCATGAGGGGATTAGACTGCGAACTGCTACTACTATGGGTAGAGGGGGTAAGCATAGTGACTATGACCTCTCCCGTCGATTATAGGCATTGGAGTATCTTAGTGGAAATGTCGAAATTTATTTTATTTAAGCTAGGTTTAAACTGTTTGATGTAGATAGCTTCTAGAATTACTGCGATTTCTTGTCGTCTTTCCATGACAACACTATCAAGCTAATCAGATCATACGAAAGGATCTTACACAAAATAAATAGACAGAACTTGTCTACATTATTCAATGAAACCTATATATATATATATATATATATATATATATATATGGTGTTCTAATAACATGGACAGATTATAAATGTAAATTACGTTTAAGCGGCTAATGATTTTTTTCAATTTCTTTCTGATTTAACAATTTCAGTCTTTGACAATTTCAAACATGGAAAGATTAACAATCGAACAACGTATTAAAGTTATCGAAAACTCAAGTTCTCAGAACGCATAATCTCTCGAAACAATGATATCAATTGGTCCACCTCGATCGTGTGGCTTGATGTCTTTAGATTTCTTCATTGGGGTCATCCCAAAAGTAAGGTCTATGCCAACAAGCTAACAACAATTCAACAGCTGAAGGATGAGATAATTGGTGAATTCGAGGAACAACTATGCAGAGACGTTGAAAAAAATATAAAATAAAAATTTGTGACGTATATTTCTCAAATCTTAACCGTTATTTATTTTTTTCTCCTTTTTAATCTTATTTTTCTTCATTTTGATTTGGACTGTGTTGCTGAGGAGACGTGAATTCTCTCTTAGGGATTTCATGTTGAAATGTTCATTCAACATTTTTGAATTTTGAAAATTTATTTGAATTTGAATTTTATATATATATATATATATATATAGGAGTTGGGCAAAATAATGAAAACACCCAGTACCAATCATAACATAATGGGAAATTTGATTAAACTGCCAAAAGCTTCTCAATATTGACATTTGTCGATTTAATATTCGTAGTAATTCATTTTTTTTTCCCTAAAATTGTTGTTTTCTTACCGATATTATTTAAATAAGTTGATTAAAATCAACAATCAGGACTATTTCACAATTTTAAGTGATCAATGTTTCGGAAACTGTTTTTGGAGGGAAATGCCATTTACAGGATGATAATGCACCCAGTAATACTGCTAAAATTGTAGCTGAATGACACGAGGAACATTCTAATGAAGTAGATCAAGTGAAAAGTCGATATCCCGCACCATCGTCTTTGAAAGTGTAGGAAACTCTTTTAGCTGAAGAATGGATAAAAACACTCCTGGAATTATTTAAAATCTGTAACTACTGCCAAAGACGGTCCTACCCCATATTGTAATAAATTTTCTTCAAATTTCGAGGTGTTTCTATTATTTTGCCCACCGTATATATATATATATATATATATATATATATATATATATATATATATATATATATACACAGGAGTTTCACACACACACACACACACACACACACACACACACACACACACACACACACACACCCTGATTGAGCACTCTGGAAAAATAGTAGACTTTGATAAACAGTAGCTACTCTGGCATGTACACATCACTCATTCAGTGAAATGAATTAGAGCGCGCTAGCTATTGGGCGCGTATAATGATATGTGCTAAAATGTCTGCCTACTTCCACCGAACGCTCATAGCCCAGGGGTAGAGTCGCCGACTGACGCCATTTCGGTCGGGTTTCAATCCCGGGTAAAAAAGCAATCGGAGTCTAACCGTACTGATGAGCTGTGATACGGCGAAACAGATCTGTCTGCGGATGACAATATATATATATAAAAACTTAACCAACGTCTTTCGTCCTCTGAGAGCCTTTATCAAGACATGTACAAATATTTTATTTTGTAATCGTTATTCATGGAAAAAGGCAAGAAATTTGTTATATTTTCAAACTTTAACAAACGCTAATAGATTATTATTATCTGGCTGGCTGAAAATCCAGATACGTTATGGGTGATGCTAAGAGACATAATTTAATGTTTAACAAACGAAAGTGAGTAAAAGGTATTTTTAAAATTATATTTTTATGCAAATTAATATCTGAATTATTTTAGTTTGGAATTAAATTATGTGTTATATATTTTAAATAACAAGAGACTTTGAACTTAACCATTTTCTTTAATTTTTAAAATCATTTTGTCATGTATAGAAACGAAGATATTTGAAAATATGTATATGTTATGCAAATATAAAACAAATCATACGTTTAGTTGAAAGTAAATATCAGCCTTCGTAATGGCTAAAAAAATAGCCGAAAGCAATTGGCCATACAGAAAATTCGAACAATTTTTATATAATTTATAAAATTTTAAGGACACAAGAAAAATGAAAAATGAATCGTAGTCATTTTTATAATTATATATATAAGTCATTTTTATTTCACACACACACACACACACACACACACACACACACACACACACACACACACACACACACACACACACACACATTTAAAAATTGCGTGTTTATGGAATTATATATATAAATATGTATAAAAATATGTATATATATATATGTATAAAAATTGCGTATTTATGGAATTATATATATATATGTGTATGAATGTGTATAAAAATTACGTATTTATGGAATTATATATATATATAAATATGTATATATCTGTATAAAAATTTCGTATTTATGGCAATAAATATATGTCATCCACATACAAGCCTGTTGCGCTGTATCACAGCTCATCAGTGTGGCTGATTAAATCCACTTACTTCTGGCTGGCAACGAAACTCGACCAATTTGGTGTCAGTCGGAGTCGCTAGCCCCCTTAGCCATTGGCGCATGGGGTCATAGGTGGGAAATTTTAACGTGTTGTATATAAGGAGGGTATACTCACAAATACGCAGTTTATATATATATATATATATATATATATATATATATGCATAATGATAATCCACGTATACTGTCTTAATATGTATAGGAAAAACTACTAAAAAGTTGTAAGTTTAAAAATGTATTTTTGAGAGTATTCATTTATTTCTATTATATATATATATATATATATATATATATTTGATATTTCAGACGGCCTCGGCCTTTCATCAGAAACAAAAAATCACAAAAAATCACAAAAAACACAAAAACATTTTTTGTTTCTGATGAAAGGCCGAGGCCGGTCTGAAATATCAAATATATATATATATATATATATATATATATATATATATATATATATATATATAATAGAAATAAATAAATACTCTCAAAAAATACATTTTTAAACTTACAACTTTCAGTAGTTTTTCCTATATATATATATATATATATATACATATAACTGCGTATTTATGAAATTATATATATATATACATATATATAAAAATGCGTATTTATGAAATTATATATATATATATATATATATATATATATATATATATATATATATATATATATATGAACAAAAATAAGAAATAAAAACTCTGATATTTTACTAGTTTAGTTGCATCTGTGTGTGCTTGCAATTTACGTCATTTTTTCTGTTTTGCCTGTCTAGGGAATGCAAATAGAAAAATGACAATAAAACCATATAAAGAACGAGAAAAAGAGAGGACAATTTGCCACTGGTCGTTTTATTTTTGGTGTCAATCCACGTGAGTATTAAAGTCAGATTGCCGTCAAATCACGGAACTCTTTGGGCTCTTCCTTCCTATTCTTTGTTATCGAATTCCAACGTGAGTAGTTTAGGAAAGAGGGAGAGGGAGAAAAAGAGTGAGTGCGTGATGAAAAGATAGAGAAAGATAAAGAGAGAGAGAGAGAGAGAGAGGGGGGGAGTTGGAGAGAGAAATGAAGAAGTAGATAAGGAATAATTAGAGAGAAACGAAAAAAGATAGTCGGAGAGAGATAGAGAGAAAGACTTGAAGAGAAAGAGAGAAAGATACAGATAAGAGCAGGAAATAGAGAAAGAAAGATGAAAGGAGAGAAAAAGGTGTTTGGAGAGCGAAATGAAGAGATATTTAAAGAATAATAAGACAGAGATGGGAAAAGATAGATGGAGAGAGATAGAGAAAAAGAGAAAGACTTGAAGAGAAAGAGAGAAAGATACAAATAAAAGCAAGAAATAGAGAAAGAGAGATGAAAGGAGAGAAAGAGACGTTTGGAGAGAGAAATGAAGAGGTAGATAAGGAATAATAAGAGAGAGATGGGAAAAGATAGATGGAGAGAGATAGAGAAAAAGAGAAAGACTTGAAGAGAAAGAGAAAAAGATAAAAATAAAAGCAAGAAATAGAGAAAGAGAGATGAAAGGAGAGAAAGAGACGTTTGGAGAGAGAAATGAAGAGGTAGATAAGGAATAATAAGAGAGAGATGGGAAAAATATAGACGGAGACAGAGAATAAGAGAAATCTTTAAGCAGCTAAGGATTTTTTTCAATTTCTTTCTGATAACTTCAGTCTTTGGCAATTTTAAAAAAACGATTCATTGAAAATTGAAGAGAAAAAGAGGAAGATACAGATAAGAGCAAGGAATAGAGAAAGAGAGATGAAGGGAGAGAGAGGCGTTTGGGGAGAGAGAGAAAGGAAGTGCTAGATAGTAGATAGAGTATGGGAAATGAAGAGAGAAAGAGATAAGAAAAGATAGATGGGGAGAAAGAGAAAAAGAAGGATGAAAAGAAAGAGCTGAATAGAAAGAGCGGAAGGCATAGATAAGAGCGAGTAAGAGGAGTGATAGATAAAGGGAGAGAGATAGAAAAGTGGTTGGAGAGAGAAAGGAAGTGGTAGATAAGAGAGAGAGAGAGAGAGAGAGAGAGAGAGAGAAACGAAGAAAAAGAGAGAGAGATGGACACAGGGAAATTAAGAAAGAGATGGGAAAAGATAAATCGAGAAAGAGAGAGAAAAAGAGGGATGAGAAAAAAGAGTTGAAGAGAAGGAGAGAAAGATATACGATAAATGTGAGGAATGGAGATAGAGGTGAATGGAGAGGGAGAGAAAGGCTGGTTGGAGAGATAAAGGAAGTGGAAGATAAGAGAGAGAGAGAGAAAGAGAGAGTGAGAGAGGATAAAGAGATATGAAGAAAGAGAGAGATAATTAAATCAAGAGTGGAAAATGAAAAGAATGAAATGAAGAGAGAAATAGGAAAAGACAGATGAAGGGAAAGAAAGAGAATAAAAGAGTGATTAAGTAAAAGAGCTAAAGACAAAGACGGGAGCGTGATATATATATATATATATATATTATAGTCATCCGCAGACAGATCTGTTTCGCTGTATTACAGCTCATCAGTACGGCTTAGACTCCGTTCGCCTCCTAAACCAGGATTGAAACCCAACCGAATCGGCGTCAGTCGGCGATTCTACCCCTAGGCCACGAGCGTCCGGCAGAAAAAGGCAGGCTTTTTTGCACGTATTATATATATATATATAGATAGATAGATATATATAGAGCGAGAGAGAGAGAGAGAAAGAGAGAGAGAGATAATAATAAGGGACAAAAACAGATCTGCGCTCTTCATTATCTGAGGATCAGGCAAACTGTGGCATTACTCGAAATTGTGTCCGAGCCATCATCTGATGGCATATGAACATGAAAGTGTCCGCGTTTATAAAAAAAAAAAAGAAAAAAAAAACATACTGATGATGTCCACTTGGTCCAGAAACGTTGATTCATTGAGAATTGCTTCAGCGAGGCAAATCAGAAAATAGTTCTTTTTTTTTATCAAATTCACCCCAAGCAAGGTAGTAAAGCTACTAAGACCCAATAGGTTACTGGATAGGCAAGAATTAAAAACAGAAACTTTATTAATGAGCAAGAGAAAAAGAGTAATCAGGAGGACAATAGATAGCGATTGATGTTGCATTTAACTTTTTGAAGATTAAAGTTGGCTAGAAAGCATGGAGTCGGAAGAAAGTCCAACAAGCAAGAAGGACGAGGAAAGAAAATGTTAGCATAGAACTTACAGATCTGTTTGTTTGATCCTATCTATCTATCTATGTATCTATCTATTTCAGTCTGTTCATTATCTATCTATCTATCTATCTATCTATCTATCTATCTATCTATCTATCTATTTCAGTCTGTTCATTATCTATCTATCTATCTATCTATCTATCTATCTATCTATCTATTTCTAGTCTGTTCATTATCTATCTATCTATCTATCTATCTATCTATCTATCTATCTATCTATCTATCTATTTCAGTCTGTTCATTATCTATCTATCTATCTATCTATCTATCTATCTATCTATCTATCTATCTATCTATCTATCTATTTCAGTCTGTTCATTATCTATCTATCTATCTATCTATCTATCTATTTATCTATTTCAGTTTGTTCATTATCTATCTATCTATCTATCTATCTATCTATTTCAGTCTATTCATTATCTATCTATCTATCTATCTATCTATCTATCTATCTATCTATTTCAGTTTGTTCATTATCTATCTATCTATCTATCTATCTATCTATCTATCTATCTATCTATCTTTTTTAAAGTCGTTATCACTCTAACGAGAATTTTACCAGCGAGCGAAGAAACTGTTAGTTGAAACTTACGCTTATATCTAACCGACTCAACTGAAAATTGATGAGATTTAGACGCCAGTCTAGTACTGCGCTTACATAAAATAAGCTTGAGTATCATAGTGAAAAGTTCACCCCAACAGTTACCATAAAGGTATTAAAAGAAAAGCCAAAGGGAGGCAATCTTAATTAACACAATATGACGTTTTCACTATGGCATTCTTAATCATCAGTGGGACTTTCCCGTGTGTTTCTTTATAAGGTGTGTTACTCCAGAGCAAACATACTCTTGTAAATCCTTCGATTTAAACGCCAGCAGGTAAGTGATTTCTAGATTACACCAGCGGTTTGCTACCTTAACAGTACATTCAAAATAAATAAGACAATATGAAGAGATACTCCGCTGTTTCCAGGCAGAGAGTTGGGAAGAGACACTTGATCCGAGGTAAACTACACCAAAACTCCACAGATCCTCCTTACGTAGATAGGCCTGTCATTCCTAGTAGAGTAAGATAACAATTATTTTGGCACAGAAGGTGGAATCGGCGAGTTCAAGTTCAAATACTCTAGAAGTATATCGCCAGAATTTTTTTTAGCAATATGCACCGACTACTCATATGGCCCAGTGGCACTCGTGTAAGGGGCACAGTTTATGGGGATGAGATTTGTTTATTTCGTTGACGACAATTCGAGTGATAAACAGCTTTTATAGGTGTTATGGGGAAACACATCTATTCTTCAGATAATGGACTCTCCCTCCTATATTAATAAGAGTTAACAGGAAGTTAACAAGGGATGTTCTTGAGAAGTTCTTGGGAAGTTCATAGGAGTTCTTTAGAATTCTATTGGAGTTCAGTAGAACTACTAGGCAGTTGATATTAGTCGGCAGTTAGTCGAATACTAAGGAGTCAGCTTTCAGTGGAAGATTACCAAGTTCCGAACATTTTGGGTGCGTTAAGTCGATTAGCAGCCGATATAGCACGATTATAACCTTCAGTGCGAAAACTAATCCACAATAATAGCATAGATCACCTCACCTCGGACAAGAGGGAAGTGGAAAGAACCTTAAGTTGGGAATAAATTTTACAATTAGTTGAATAAATTCAACAACAGGATTTTGCAAAAATTCAAAAACAGGATTTTGCAACACCTTTTCTTATCAGTTAAGTGCCATGCGTGATACACGCTTGGGTAATCATGTCTCTTTCGATCCATGACTGACTAGGTAGAAAATTTTCACGCAGTAGGTTGCCATTTCTTTCTGGTTGCTAACTAAAGCTATAGAACGTAATCTGTCCTGCTCTTTAATCCATAGCTGAAGTGATAGATTCATGCGTTTTCTAACAGGTATTTGCGCGAATGTGGATGCAACGAATTCAACTGGAATTCGAACTTGGCTCTACTGATTTCCTATTCCGAGCTGATATTCATTGCACTACGATGCACATCCCTAATCTCACCAGTGGAATACGAAATTAATGAAGGTTGTTTACTACAATGTGCGTGGCATGACGGGTATTAGACAATGAAGGTTAGAAATGGTGGTGCTAAAGAATTTAGTTCGTCTGAACACTTTCCGTGGAAATAGCGATAGATCAATGAGAGGCTTACGGCGTTTCGTCTGTGAGAAAGGGGTTGTTGACTCGAAAACAATTCATCACCCACAAGGACGCAGAGACGCTTTTGAGATTAGAAAGTGAAGATTGGGCATATCCTGTCCATATATGGCATCAGTATTTTCGTTCAAGGAAATCTGTGGGGCAAGTGGAACTTGAGATCTGAATTTCAAAATCAAGTGTCCATCATTTATTTTTAACCCTCTAGGGCCATTCGTATCATATTTGATACAGTATTTCCCTATAAGGAAACATTTGGTATTTCCCTATAAGGAAACATTTGGTATTCATTGACTGAGCAGTCAGTACTGCTTTCATTTGAAATTTATAAAATATTTCTCTTAAAAAATTTTTCAGGAAAATATTTCTTTCAAGGCTTGTTTTCATACTGTATCAAATATGATACGAATGGCCCTAGTTAAGCACTGTTAAGTGGAAAAGCTACATTCAAAGATTCGGCTCGAATCGTTGAGAGCACAGGCGAGGAGCCTCACTGATCCGAACCGAAGAATGGAATATTGCAAGCGGCAACTGAAACGGGTTGTCAAAGGTGCACACATTTCAAAGGATCTTACTTGGGATGTGGAGGCTGCATGCGTATTGAATACTGCCACCACATGTGGTCTGGTACTATATATCTCGAGATTCTTGACAAAATTCGAAGAATGTTATGTCATGTAATCGATCATGACCTGACATCTTAAGTTATTTTTTCTCACTGTCATGACTTTGTCAGCCATTATCTTTTATACAAATATTTTCATGGCAATTGTTGCAATAATCTGTTCTCTTTAGTGCCTCGACTGCATAAATTTAAGAGCAATTACTAACACTTTGTCAAAATGTTTAAAGTCTGTCATACTTAAAACAATAATAACATTTACAAGAGAATCCTAAGTGGAGGAGGGGGACAATAAAGCAGAAAATAATTGATTTCTCTTCTGTGATCAGCTCTCAAAAGTCAGTCAGTTAAGTGCCATACCTGATACACGCTTGGGCGATCATGTCTCGAAAGAGACATGACTGACAGGGCAGAAGGTTTTCCCGCACTAGGTTGCCATATCTTTCTGCGGTAAGCTGGTTGCCACCCAAGGCTATAGAACCCAATCTGTCCTGTTATTTACCCCATAACTGGAGGGAAGAGACAGGTTGTTATTATTATTATCTTTCTCTAGGGTATTTGCAAATAAATTCAACTGAAATTCGAACTCGGTTACCTGATTTTTCGTTCCGAGTCGATATCCACCGCACCACAACGCAGATCCAAAAATGACATCGTCCCTGGGTGGGCTTGAACCACCAACCTTTCGGTTAACAGCCGAACGCGCTAACCGATTGCGCCACAGAGACACGCTCCAAATTAGTGACCTGAAATTACAGAGATGTCTCAGTGCCCTGAGATCATTTAAAATAAAGTCATTAATATGTAAAATAAAGTAAAAAATAGTGATACAATATTGAATGTGTGTTATAAGATTAACAGCGAGATCTCACTATTTTACAGTTGAATTAGCAATGTACTATATACAGTTGAATTAGCAATGTACTATATACAGTTGAATTAGCAATGTACTATATACAGTTGAATTAGCAATGTACTATATACAGTTGAATTAGCAATGTACTATATACAGTTGAATTAGCAATGTACTATATACAGTTGAATTAGCAATGTACTATATACAGTTGAATTAGCAATGTACTATATACAGTTGAATTAGCAATGTACTATATACAGTTGAATTAGCAATGTACTATATACAGTTGAATTAGCAATGTACTATATACAGTTGAATTAGCAATGTACTATATACAGTTGAATTAGCAATGTACTATATACAGTTGAATTAGCAATGTACTATATACAGTTGAATTAGCAATGTACTATATACAGTTGAATTAGCGATATACTATTCTATTCTAATAGTTTACTTTCTCGTCTATGGAAATTCATTCCGCATTCTTATTTTCCTGTCAACTAAAATTTAAAATGCAACACCAGTCTATTTTTTCTTTTTAATTCTTTTTTATAATCATCTCTTCCCAATCAAGGCAGGACCGCCACTGGTGCGCAGCGGGTTAACAATGGAAGAAAAAAAGCAAGATATAGCGGATATCGAAGAAAGGATAAAAGAAGGGTGGGATTCAAGGAGATAGATGACGGGAACTGATGATGCATTTAAGCTTTTGGAGATTGTGGCTATCAAAGAAGCAAGTAAACGGAAGAGTTCCACAAATTGGAAGTGCGAGAAATAGACATTATTCTCGAACTACCTCCTAAAAAATCAAAATTATCCTCTGTAGGGCGTGTGTCCCACGTTGAGAATCACACCTGTAGATCAAGCGGTATCAAATTTGGAAATGAAATGCCCATATACGTGTGGCATCCACTATCAAGCCGTGTTCGAACCCTGATAATTCAAGATGTCTGGTTATGAGCCTCCTGATTCACCGGAAGTCAGAGCGCAGTTAATTTAACTATAGGCATTTTCATCATGTCATGCTACGGTGGCGCTAACTACCACTGGTGCGCAGGGGGGTTACAATGGGAGAAAAGAAAAGGTATAGCGGATATCGAAGAAAGGATGAAAGAAGGATGGGATTCAAGGAGATAGATGACAGGAATTGATGATGCATTTAAACTTTTGGAGATTGTAGCTATCAGGGAAGAAAGCAAACGGAAGCGACTTCCACAAACGGAAAGTGCGAGAAAAAATCTTTTAGAGTAGAAGAGCTTACATTTAACTTTTTTGATGGTAAAAGGGTGGGACCTTGACGCCAATCTAGTAGCATCTTTCTTCTTTAACCCTGTTTCTTTATTGCTTTTTTTTTTCTAATTTCTTCTCACTAAAGTTTCTCAGTTACTTTTACTCCCTGTAACTCTCTGTGTCCTATTGGCTTTATCACCTCGCTTGAAGGAAATGATTGCATTTCCTTTTAATTAAATCGTT
>JBBBDQ010001821.1:2470000-2535000 GCA_037127315.1 Ascarosepion bandense | reverse complement strand
AGATTCCAGTTAATAAAATCTTTTGATTTCGGCTCTCCGATAACCAAAGTCAAATAAACACACCTATCAAATTATTCAGCCATCAGTTGCAATCATAGTTTTGCTACCATTTACTGTTTAAACTAGTGATTTCCAACTTTTTTTTCTTACTTCATGGCGCACTTGTATTAGGACCTTGAATAAATTCTCGCTGTCTTCCAACAAATGGCGTTCCCAGAACTGCGTGTGTGTAGTTTCAGATGGTAACGCATCTATAAGAAAGTACTACAAGAAAACTTGAAATTCAGTGGATGTCATTTCACCGAAGTGTAAATAACTTTATTTTTCATAGCGTTAAATAAGTCGAATTTCGTGGCAAAAAAAAAAGTGTATTTGCAGGGAATTTTACTGTACTACTTTATTCAAAAGAAATCTATAGCAGAAGCACACAGAAGTCTTGTTGAGACTCATGACGATCATTCTCTGTTGGAAACAACACGCAGAGATTGACTTAGACGCTTAAAAAATAAAGATTTTTATGTTAAAGATAAAGTACGCTTTGGCGCAACGAAAAAGTTTAAAGACAAAGAATTGGAGGCATTACTTCATGAAGACTCATGTCAGGTGCAAGCTGAAGTTGCAGAATCATTAGGAGTTGATCACACACTGGGGATGATTCTAAAGCAAGGACATTGGATGTCGTACTAGATGAAGCCGAAAGACGTCGAACGGCGTCTTATTACGTGTGAACAGCTACTCCAACGGCAGAAAAGGAAAGTTTTTTGCATCGTATCGTGACACAGAAAGGAAGTTACAAGACCTCTTACAGAAGGTAGCAGAAGAAAGTAACAAGAAAGGACTAGAAATAAACTGCACGAAAACCGAATGCATGGCCATCAGTAAAAAGGCAGCCCAAAATGCCAAATACAGGTCGGAGATACCAGAATCAAGCGGGTACAAAAATTTAAATACCTGGGAAGCGTTATAACAGAAGACAGAAAGTGCGACACAGAGATCCTAAGTCGAATTGGCATGGCGAAGGAAGCATTCCAGAAGTTGAGTTGAGAAACAGGACAATTTCACTAGAAACTAAAAAGAGAGTACTGGATTGCTACGTGCTGTCCGTCCTTCAGTATGACAGTGAATGCTGAACAATACCATCAAAGTTGAAAGAAAAACTTGAAGCAACTGAAATGTGGTTCTACAGAAGGATGCTGCGAATAACATGGATCGAGCATGTGAGCAATGATGAGGTCTTGGAAATGATGGAAACAAAAAAGAAATTAATACTGAGCATCAGGAAGAGACAGCTGAAGTTCCCGGGACATGCAATGAGGAAAGAGGGCTTGGAGAACCTGATACTAACAGGCCAGATAGAGGAAAAAAGAGACGAGATAGGGGAAAACAACGGATAACGTATTTGAAGGACCTAATCAGGTGGATGATGGAACGAGGATTGCATGGTGTAACAGGAGAAGGCGTGCTCAGAGCCACCAGGTATAGGGAAAAGTGGAAGGCCATGATCGACTACATCCTGAAGGGACAAGGCACATAGAAGAAGATCGTGACCAGCAATAAAAAGTGGATACACTATCATAACACTAACCGTAGAAGATCGTGAAGTAGGTTCAGCCTTGCATCAACATTGGCGGCAAAGCTGAATATCCATTGTTCGAAGCTTCTGCTCTGCATTTGGTGGGATCAGCTGAGTGTAGTTTATTATGAGCTGTTCAAACTGACCGAAACCATCACGGGAGATCGCTATCGACAACAATTGATTCGTTTGAGCCGAGTATTAAAGAAAATACGGCCGCTATACATCGATTGTTCGGTTAGATAACACATAGCCTCGCTGAGCGACACTTTTATTCTTATAAATATCCAAAAAAAAAAAAAAAAAAAAAAAGTGCCAACTCGTTGTTAGCCTAAAATGACAAGTTTTGCCGACGTGGAATTCAAATGCTGCCAGAAATACGGGAAAAATGTCGATAGAGATGGACAATACATTCAGTAAGTTCATGTGTCGTACTAAGTTTTGTAAATAAAACATAAATTTTCGTCAAAAATCAGTGAGAACTTATTAAAGGTGCCTATATATATATTAGATTTGTCGAATTAATTAAACGTAACAAAGCCTATATATATATATATATATATATATATATATATATATATATATATATATACCAGAAATGGAAAGCGGATACACTACGATAACCCTAAGTGTAGAAGATCGTGGGGTAAGCCCGGCCATCCATCAACATCGGCAGCAAAGCCAAATATCCATGGTTCGAAGCTTCTGCTCTGCATTTGGTGGGATCAACTGAGTGTTGTTTATTATGAGCAGCTCAAACTGACCGAAACCATCACGGGAGATCGCTATCGACAACAATTGATTCGTTTGAGCCGAGTATTAAAGAAAATACGGCCGCTATACATCGATTGTTCGGTTAGATAACACATAGCCTCGCTGAGCGACACTTTTATTCTTATAAATATCCAAAAAAAAAAAAAAAAAAAAAAAAAGTGCCAACTCGTTGTTAGCCTAAAATGACAAGTTTTGCCGACGTGGAATTCAAATGCTGCCAGAAATACGGGAAAAATGTCGATAGAGATGGACAATACATTCAGTAAGTTCATGTGTCGTACTAAGTTTTGTAAATAAAACATAAATTTTCGTCAAAAATCAGTGAGAACTTATTAAAGGTGCCTATATATATATTAGATTTGTCGAATTAATTAAACGTAACAAAGCCTATATATATATATATATATATATATATATATATATATATATATATATATATATATACCAGAAATGGAAAGCGGATACACTACGATAACCCTAAGTGTAGAAGATCGTGGGGTAAGCCCGGCCATCCATCAACATCGGCAGCAAAGCCAAATATCCATGGTTCGAAGCTTCTGCTCTGCATTTGGTGGGATCAACTGAGTGTTGTTTATTATGAGCAGCTCAAACTGACCGAAACCATCACGGGAGATCGCTATCGACAACAATTGATTCGTTTGAGCCGAGTATTAAAGAAAATACGGCCGCTATACATCGATTGTTCGGTTAGATAACACATAGCCTCGCTGAGCGACACTTTTATTCTTATAAATATCCAAAAAAAAAAAAAAAAAAAAAAAAGTGCCAACTCGTTGTTAGCCTAAAATGACAAGTTTTGCCGACGTGGAATTCAAATGCTGCCAGAAATACGGGAAAAATGTCGATAGAGATGGACAATACATTCAGTAAGTTCATGTGTCGTACTAAGTTTTGTAAATAAAACATAAATTTTCGTCAAAAATCAGTGAGAACTTATTAAAGGTGCCTATATATATATATTAGATTTGTCGAATTAATTAAACGTAACAAAGCCTATATATATATATATACCAGAAATGGAAAGCGGATACACTACGATAACCCTAAGTGTAGAAGATCGTGGGGTAAGCCCGGCCATCCATCAACATCGGCAGCAAAGCCAAATATCCATGGTTCGAAGCTTCTGCTCTGCATTTGGTGGGATCAGCTGAGTGTAGTTTATTATGAGCTGTTCAAACTGACCGAAACCATCACGGGAGATCGCTATCGGCTACAATTGATGCGTTTGAGCCGAGGATTGAAAAAAAAAAAACAAAAAAGAAAGAAAGAAAAAAAACAGTCGCTATACGTGCAGAAACACGACAAAGTCATTTTGCAACATGACAACACTAGACCACATGTTGTAGAACGGGTGAAAACCTACTTGGAAACGCTTAAATGTGAAATCCTACGCCATCCGCCATATTCACCAGACATTGCCCTGTCAGATTATCACTTGTTCCGATCGATGGCCTGGCCGAGCAGCACTTTCATTTTTATGAAGATGCCAAAAAAATAGGTCGACTCGTGATTAGCCTCAAAAGACGTGTCGTTTGTCTGACGTGGAATTCAAATGCTGTCAGAAAGATGGGAAAAAAGTGGTAGCTAACGATTGACAATAATCTTTGTAAATAAAACATTACTTTTTATGAAAAATCAGCGAGAACTTATTCAAGTTTCTAATTGAATAACTAAAACTCTGGATCGCACTTTTAATGAGGAAGAATTAATCTTAAAATGTGAAAAATAGAGAAATATTGAAGATGTTTCATGAAATAAGCATTTATTTTTAAGATATTACATTGTAAGAATGCCCGTGCGAAACCTACGCTTTGACAAAGAAGAAGAATGAACTTTTAATGCTTGTCATTTTTGGTTTAGCTTTTTCCATAGAAGGTTAGCGGTACAGTTTTCATTTAAAGCGATTTATGAAAAATTTGCTATTTTTTAAAAAGAGGTTGATAATGAATGATTAAATCAGACGAGAAAGGCAAAATGGAAAAGATCATCCACTCCTTCATAAAGATTAAGGAATTTAGCATCCACAATAAAATATCAAATGACAATGTCTTGACTTAGATATAGACAACAAGTGCTTGGTGTCTCTAGCTTTTAAAAAATAAACATAAATAATTAAATAAATTACTCTTCTGTCAACTTGAGAGCACCTGGCTACCTTTTGGTGGCGCATTAGTGTGCCTGGGCGCACATGGTTGTTTTGAGGGGCATTAGTGTGCCCAGGCGCACATGGCTACGTTTCGAGGCGCATTAGAGTGTCCGGGCGTACCCGACTAATTTTCGGCGAGCATTAGTGTGCTTGGGCGCACCTGACGACTTTTCAGTGCTGCGTTAGTGTGCCCGGGCTCACATAGTTGTTTTGAGAGGTATTAGTGTGTCCGGGCATAACTGACTACTTTCGGCATGCATTAGTGTGCCCAGGCGCACCTGACTATTTTTCGGCGCGTATTTTGAAAAACGTTGGATTACAACTGAGATAACATGGACATGATTATGAAGAGGAAATTTGAATGGAAACTATGACACGCAATAAATGTCGGTCTGCATTCATTCTATAAGAACTATTAAACCCAAAGTAGACAGAATGACTTTAGTGCAAATTCGAGATGTCACTTCCCTCTGTCTTTACTCCAAATATTTTCATAGCTTCTTCTCTGATGGGGTTATCTCTCTGGTTTCCTCTTTACACGAATTTACTCTTTGTACTTTGCTGGCAATAAGGTTCCAGCTCTTTACAGTGAAAACTCTCAAATGTAGCCGCATTTTCTACACCCTCAGTTTCTTTTCTCGCACTTCTTGACTTTGGAACTCTGTTCTGTACACTTGCTTCCCCCATCGCTACAATATCCAAGAGTTTAAATGCAACGCCAATTGTCATCTTTTATTCCCTTGGTTATCCTTTCCTCGCCCCCGCCTCTGTATATTGTTCCTCTTTTCGCTCTCTTTTCACTTGAAACTCTCTGCACACTAGTGGTAGTTTATGCCTTGCTTGGGGTGAATTTGATTATATATATATATATATATATATATATATATAAATTAAAAAAGGATTAATTCAATAATGTTGAATGGCCATTTCGATATGAAGATCCCCACGGGGGATAACACATCACCTCAGCAACAGAAAAATCCTTTCAGAAACTCGGGTTTTTGGAATTTACCTTCCTGCTTTTTTCCCTTGGATTGAAGTATCTGAATTAAAATATATATATATATATATATATATATATATATATATATATATATACATTTAAATGAACACTTGAAGTTAGTCCAGAAGGATGTGAAAACAGCAAAATTTTGACAAAATAAACTTAGTGAAATATACAACAATAAGAGAGTAAAAAAATTAAATCTAGAAAGAGAAGTCAAAGATCGCAAACCTCCGCCAAGTCAATACCGACATCATCTCATCGATGAGCAAGAGATGATTATTAAAATGAGAAAGAATAACTGCAATGATATTGACCGTTCTTAAGAGTGAAAATACAAAAAAGGAACACGCCGGCTCTCAAAATTAATTGCACACTTAAAATGAAACAGGGGTGGTAATTCAGTATTTGGCTTTTTAGAGGCAAAAATGAAATTTTATTTATAAAACCAGAAAAATAACCGCAAAATTTCTGATTTCTAAGCTTGACTCCCATGAGGCAAGCAAAGGGGATGGAATTTCAGTCATTGTCCTGAAGAATTGTGCCCCTGAAGTGGCTCCAGTCTTCTCCAAACTCGATAACGCTGTTGGAAGTCCTCTTCTGTAGTTTCTATTTGGCCCTTTAATTATTCCCCTATTAGCCTCTTGGCTCTTTTTGGTAATTATCAAATGCTGAGATAGTTAGGCAGCTCATATCTCATAAATCATTTTCTGACAAACAATATGGATTCCGTTTCGCCAGGTCTACCACTGTTGTGCTAATGACAATCACTGAATATATATACCAGGTTCTTGATAAGTACGGAAGGTCAAGCTGTTGCTCTTGATATCTCGAAAGCATTTCACAGGGTTTGGCATGCTGGCCTTCTGTGCAAGCTCTAGATCTACAGTATTTCTGGACGATCGTTGGATTTAATCCAATCGTTCCTATCAAGCTTTTTTACCTGATACATTAAGGCCCCACCATTTTACCATCGAATTAGTTAAATTTACCGCCTCTTCTACCCTAACAGTTTCTTTTCTTGCACTTCCCGTTTGTTGAACTCCCTTTCATTTGCTTGCTTCCCTGATAGCTAAAATCTCTAAAAGTTTAAATGCAACGTCAATTGGCATCTTTACTTAATTCCCATCCATCTCTTATCTTTTCTTCAACATTTCTTTCCCCTTTTTATTTTTCACTGTAACCTCCTGTGCACCGGTGGCATTTCTGCCTTGCTTGAGGGGGAAAATGATTATTAAAATAAAAAAAAATTATCCTCTACCGAATCGAACTCAAAATCTAATCAGTTCATGCCAGTCATGAGGCCAGTCATACCTGAAGATTTCATCCGAATCCATCCAAACAAACAGAAAAAGGCGACAAAATACAATCCCTCCGCCTTAAGGCGGGGGTAATTTTCAGTGACGTTGATCTTCAAACAAGTATTTCAATCCGACTCAGAAGTGCATATCTATTGATTGTATACAAGAAGAATGTTTGTCAGCGGATTTCGCTATTTCAGTAAACCATACATTAAAATTAGAAGATAATGAACAGCTGAACCATGACGGAGAACTGAATAAATACTAGAACAAGAAGTTAAAATTTGATTCCATTATGAATGGTGTGTTTGGAACAGTTCCGAAAAGTTTTACAAAATGTTTTACAAGAAGTTTGGAAGAATTAAAATCCGTCAAAGTTTCAAAAGCATCCGAGTTGACAGTACTACAAAGATCAGGGCTAACAACCTAGAAATTACAAAGGGCCTGCTGTCGCTTGATCTTTATTAAAAAACAATATATACTATTGATATAAAAACACAATGAGAAGAAATGACTCTTCATCGTTTGCGGCTTTATTTCGTATCAAAAAAAAAAATTCTTCTGTGCTGATCGCTTCCGTTACGATGATGACTAAATTAGCTTCTTTTTTTTTTTTTGTACATTTCTCGCTTATGGAACTCCCTTCCACCTTCATGCTTTCCAGCCAACTTTAATCTGCAAAAAACATTAAATCCAATGTCAATCTTTATCTATTGTTCTCCTGATTATTTTTATCCCTTTCCGCTGATTATTATTGTTTCTGTTCCTAATTCTTCCCCACTATGTAACCCCTTGTGTCTTAGAGGCTTTATTGTCTTTCATAGGATGATACAGATTAAAAATACACAGCAGTGGGCTTGAGTATAACTTAAAACTACATCCGGCAAAGTGGCTTCTTTAATTAACATAATTAAACTGTTGTTTACCTACATGGGATCTTTGATTGAGATCCAGCAGTTGCTTCTTCACAAATATGGTTTTTTATTCTCTTGATTATGCATATCCCACTAGCTTATTTTGCCATAACCTTGTCGCTTTCACAAGTGCAGTTGGGTTTGTGCGTTTTTTTGGCCAACTTCAAATATTCCTTTAAATGATAGACCATCTCCCTTCACAAGAGTTACTCTCTCTCTCTCTCTCTCTCTCTGTGTGTGTGTGTGTGTGTGTTGGACTATCAAGCCTAAGAAGTTTTTCGTTGTAATGGTTTAGAAGCGTCCCATTATGAGAAAATTTGTACCTCACGTCTGGCATACAAATCGATATCTAATCAATATCGATTGGGTCACCGTGAAGGTCGAGTATGCTTTTGTAAGACTTGAAACTGCTAATGATCCATTTGCAGAAAAAAAAAACAAACAAAAAAACAAAACATTACTGATGATGTTTTTCAGAGCATTTTTGAGATGCATTTCACGAAAACTAATTAGCAGACTTTAGTTTAAAATCAGAAACTGCAAGACTGCTGCCCAGGATCAGTGTTTTCAAACCAGGAACTACCAGTTTAATATCCTGAAACTTAATAGCAGCCCATCCTGCCGCGTATGTGAAGAACATCCGGAAGACATTGACCACATTCTACCTGTGTATGCCCGGCTGGCGCCAGCAGAGTATTTGCAAAGACATGATTGGTTAATATGTCGCTCCTTTAACCACCCTCGCAAAGAGAATTGATGAGAATATAGACCATCGCACAATGTACAATAGATGTTACCATCCTTTGGAATTTCAGCGTACAAACTGTTAGGGAAATCCAGGTAAATCGGCTAGAGATAATGAAAAATAATCATTTTCTATCTGTTGATAGATGTTGAAGAGACATCTTTTAAAAATTGTTATGAAGGAAGAATTTGTCGATACCGAAATGTGTGGTCAAATGCGGATCTCCAGGCAATAAATCTATCTGTTGACTGGCTTGTGCTACTGGGATCACGAAACGATAAGTATTATTTTTTTTTTTAATCATTTCACCCCGAGCAAGGCGAGAACGCCACTGATGTGCAGGGGGTTACATAAATGTAAAAAGATTAATTAGAAAAGAGTGAGGAGTACAAACTAGTTAGAAAGGAACAATAGAAAGCAGATACGATGACAGATACATAGGTGGAGAGAAAGGGAAGGTTATACAGGGATGGGGAGAGAGCTAGAGTCCAGTGGTTAGTAGATGAGTATTGACTTTGCATTTAAATTTCTGGAGGTTGTAGCCGTCAGGAAAGCAAGAATACGGGAGCGAGTTCCACAGGCGGGAAGTGCGAGAGAAGAAGCTGCAGGAGTAGAATTGTCGTCTGCATTTGGCTAACCTGACTGTGAATGGGTGGGACCCAGTTGCCAGTCTGGTTGCACGAGTAAACACCTGTTGAGGAGGCATCAGTGACTTAAGCTCATCCGAGCAGAAGCCATGAAAGTATTTATAGAACAGACAAAGGGAGGCCACATTTCGACGATGGGGAAGTGGCTGCAGTCGAGCCGCCAGATCAGTACCTATCACATTACAGACTCTCCTTTGGAGCTTGTCAAGAACACTGAGGAGAACGGCAGGGGCACTTGACCATAAATGGCAGCAGTACTCCATGCACGGACGGATGGTTGATTTGTATATATGCAGGATGGATTCAGGTGGAAAAAACATCCTGGATCGACATAGTGACCCAACCTTCTTAGCAGTAGATTTTGCTATGGATTCAATATAGTGGTTCCATTTGAATTCTGAGGACAGGGTAAGTCCGAGGAGGCGTTGTGTATTACTCTCAGGGAGAATCATCTGGTCCATGCTTATGGGAGGCAGGAGAGGTTGCCTGTAATGGTTGACAGACAACAGCTTGGTCTTAGATGAATTGAAGTTGACAAGCCACTTCTTGCCCCAGTTCACCACAGAGTGTAGATCCCGCTCAAGGTCAGCAGCGAGATTATGTCTGTCCGCCACGACAGGTTTCATACTGGAGCGGGGGTATATTGTAGTGTCATCTGCGTAGATGCCAACTTGGGATACAAATCCTATATCATCCATCAACTAAAACACACAAAATAAATTGCACACCCGCAAAATCGGATTCAAACGACTACGGCATTTGGGTAAAACCGAAAGTAAATTTGCACACCCGCAAAAGTGGATTCAAACGGCTTTGGAAAAACCCAACTAAGAAAAATTCAAAAGTCAGTGCGAAAAGCAAATCCTGAATCCTGATTGGATTAAAAACAGTAAATTCATATATGATGTATTTTCACAGTTAGCTGTAAAAAGGTTCGCTGGAGCCGGCATCATGAGAAGTTTCACTATTTAAACAACGATGCTAACCTGTCAAAAGCCACTTAGATGGGAGCGGTTAGCTGAGGACCTCGTGGCAATGTAACGAAAGAAAATTTCAAACCACGCCGCTAAAGAGAACAACAACAACGACAAAATGGACGCGTTAAGCACAACTTTTTTATTTCGTTTTGCCTTTTCTCTCTCTCAATCTGTCGCGACCTACTAAAAAAGAGGAAGGAACAAAGACTTTATATTCTGCTACTACACAACCATGAACTTCTGCGGACATTTTTAATACCTACATTTCTCTTCGAACAATTTTAACTAGAAAACTGTGTGCATTTTTATCAATAAACAGTTTTCTTCTCATAAATATATTATAGTGTTCAGTTAACACAATTTCACTTATATTTTTTTTTTTACATTTTTATCATTCTGTAAATATAAATCTTTGCTTTGATGGACACACGAGGTATTTTATTCTTTCACATTTCAACCTTCAACCTTCTGATATTTAAATTGTGGGGGCGTCAGACGTGTTTGGCACAAGGCCAATTAACTAAGCATCACCGATGGCCCTAGAATATATAAAGTACTCAGACAGAAGTCTGAGTGGATTTAGTGTATTCTGTTTATTCTGTGTTCTCGTGTATTCTGTGTATTCAGTAATCTGTATATGTCGGTGTGCTACAAAATACCGAGAAAATTATTGTGTATTTTTCGAATGATTCGTTAGTACGTAAACTTTACGCGAAAATACCGAAATTTTATAATTCTATAAAAGTGAGTTACCAAAGTTCCCTTCAGATTAACTTAACGAAAAATCAACGTTATAGAAGTGGTGACAAAATAACGTACACGCTAACGTTATAACAAGAAAAGAAATAAATAGAAATGAATAGAATGTGATATCGCAAGACAGCAACGTTGCGCATTCTTAATAGGATACTGAGAATGATATCAAAAGGAGAAAGCAAATATGCAAGTCAATTCTCTGGTAGCCCTAAAATATATGAATTGTAAAAAATCATACTCATGGGTCCTCTCACATCTTGCGTAGATTTCTCTTCGATGCAGTGAACGGAATTATGTTTTTGGATTGCATGTAACATAATCTGTTCACAACTACTGATGAAAAAATTAAATAAAAATAAATATTTTAAATAAAAATAAATAAAAGTAAATAAATAAATAAATATAAATAATAAATATAAATAAATAATAAATACTAATAAATATAAGTTGTTTATAAATATATTTATAAATATATATTTATAAATAATTAAATATAAACAGATAAACAAATATAAATAATAAATAAATAACAATAAATACAATAAATATTTCAAATAAACATTTTCGGATTGCATGTCACATCATCTGTTTACACATGATAAAATAAAACTTAAATCATTCAAGGTTGTAGGTCAGGTACTGTCACCTGTTCAGTGACAGTACCGATTATTTTTTAACATTTCCCCCGAATAAAGCAATGAAGCCATTAAGACGCAATTAGTTACTGAATGTTTGATGATATGAGAAAAAATAATGTTAATAAAAGAGAAAAATAAACAAACAAAACAAAACAGGAATAATAATTTCCTGTCCTTTGCAGCACTCAGTACGGTTTGTCTTCTTCATTTATATGCCGTGTCCCTTCAGGTCATTGGTGGTCATGGCGCTTCACAATTTCCTGTCCTTTTCAACACTCAGTACGGTTTGTCTTCTTCATTTATATGCCGTGTCCCTTCTGGTCATTGGTGGTCATGGCTATTCACAATTTCCTGTCCTTTGCAACACTCAGTAGGGTTTGTCTTCTTCATTTATATGTCGTGTCCCTTCTGGTCATTGGTGGTCATGGCGCTTCACAATTTCCTGTCCTTTTCAACACTCAGTACGGTTTGTCTTCTTCATTTATATGCCGTGTCCCTTCAGGTCATTGGTAGTCATGGCGCTTCACAATTTCCTCTCCTTTTCAACACTCAGTAGGGTTTGTCTTCTCCTTTTATATGCCGTGTCACTTCAGGACATTCGTGGTCATGGCTATTCACAATTTCCTGTCCTTTGCAACACTCAGTACGGTTTGTCTTCTTCATTTATATGCCGTGTCCCTTCTGGTCATTGGTGGTCATGGCGCTTCACAATTTCCTGTCCTTTTCAACACTCAGTACGGTTTGTCTTCTTCATTTATATGCCGTGTCCCTTCAGGTCATTGGTAGTCATGGCGCTTCACAATTTCCTCTCCTTTTCAACACTCAGTAGGGTTTGTCTTCTTCATTTATATACCGTGTCACTTCAGGACATTCGTGGTCATGGCTCTTCACAATTTCCTGTCCTTTGCAGCACTCAGTACGGTTTGTCTTCTTCATTTATATGCCGTGTCCCTTCAGGTCATTGGTGGTCATGGCGCTTCACAATTTCCTGTCCTTTTCAACACTCAGTACGGTTTGTCTTCTTCATTTATATGCCGTGTCCCTTCTGGTCATTGGTGGTCATGGCGCTTCACAATTTCCTCTCCTTTTCAACACTCAGTACGGTTTGTCTTCTTTTATATGCCGTGTCACTTCAGGACATTCGTGGTCATGGCTATTCACAATTTCCTGTCCTTTGCAACACTCAGTACGGTTTGTCTTCTTCTTTTATATGTCGTGTCACTTCAGGACATTCGTGGTCATGGCTCTTCAGAATTTCCTGTCCTTTGCAACACTCAGTAGGGTTTGTCTTCTTCATTTATATGCCGTGTCACTTCAGGTCATTGGTGGTCATGGCTCTTCACAATTTCCTGTCCTTTGCAGCACGCAGTACGATTTGTCTTTTTTATATCGTGTCAAGCAATTTGTTAATTAATATTTGATAATATGAGGAAACATACTGTTAAAAAGGAAGAAAAAAACAAAAATCAAGCAAAAAGGATAACGATTGACGCTGCCTTTAAATCTTTGAAGATCAAAGTTGACAAGGAGGCAAGAAGGCGGAAGAGAGTTGTGCGAGAAGTGCGATAAAAAAATAAACTGTTAGCATAGAACTTACGGTTACATCTAGTCATTTCAACTGTAAAATGATCAGACTCTGACGTCAATCTAGTCAGTCAGTTAAGTGCCATACGCGATACACGCTTGGGCGATCATGTCTCGAAAGAGACATGACTGACTGGCAAGAAGATTATCCCGCAGAATCCCGCATTACTTTCTGCGGTGGACTGGTTGGTAGCCAAGGCTATAGAACCCAATCTGTCCTGTTATTTAACCCATAGCAGGAGGGAAGAAACTATATATTGATTTTATTTTTAGCAGAAATTTTTTGACTGGACTCTAACTCACTTAAAACTAAGTAAGTCACTTTTTCTCAATTGGAGTAGATAGACTAAACTATCGCCCAGTTCACACTCCACACACGTCTTTTGAACGGGTGAAGAGGCTCATCCCTTGTTTCCTGTTTAGAATGTAGTTCCCGGATTTTTTTCCCAATCTTCTTGCACTTTTTTTTCTCTTTCTTTTTTTTCTCTTTCTTTTTTTCTCAATTGGAGTAGATAGACTTAACTATCGCCCGGTTCACACTCCACCAATATCTATTGAACGGGTGAAGAGGCTCATTCCTTGTTCTCTGTTTAGGATGTTTTTTTTCCAATCTCCTTTCACTTTTTTTTTCCTCTTTTTTTTCTCAGTTGGAGTAGATAGACAAAACTATCGCCCAGTTCACGCTCCATACACGTATTTAAACAGGTGTAGAGGCTCATCCCTTGTTCCCTGTTTAGGATGTGGTTCCCGGCTTTCTCATTTCCAATCATTTTACTCTTAAGTAGCTCTATGCGCATCAGCGGCGTCACCGCCTTGCTTGGGGTGATATGATTAAAAAATATATATAATGAATTATTTTGAACATTATTTTTACCGATACTCGTATTTAAGTAGATATTCTGTTTTTAATTAAACAGTATTTTTATATTTATATCTACCGGTCTGATTATTTACGATAAATTTTTATTACGAAAATGTGTGCTATCCAGCAGGATTCGAACATGCGACCCCTATTACATAGAGGTAGCATACCATTTAATCTGGTACCGTCTTGACCACTCGACCATGAATAGCCTCTTGATCAACCGAGGTTTTTATCATGTTTATGTAACAGGTTCGAATCCTGCTGGATAGCACACATTTTCGTAATAAAAAATTATCGTAAATAATCAGGCCGGTAGATATAAATATAAAAATACTGTTTAATTAAAAATGAATATCTACTTAAATACGAGTATCGGTAAAAATAATGTTCAAAATAATTCATTACAAATTGTCGGTTGCTTATAACCAAGTTTCGTTAAAATTCGTTAATTTCCGTAACATATATATATGTATATTTATATATATATTTATAGGTTAAAAAATATCATGTATAGCACTTAACTGACTGACTCTATCAGAAAGCAAAACATTACTGTTAATAAGCAAAAAGCAAAAGAAAATAATAATAAGTATCAATAATTCCAGTTGTGGTTGGAGCCCTCCGTTTGATTAGAAAAATATTTATAGACTCATTGAAGAGATTCCTATTTTTTTTTCTAATCATATCACCCCAAGCAAGGCGAAAACGCCACTGATGCGCAGGGGGCTACGTAAGGGTAAAAAGACTGGAAAAGAGAACACCGGAAACCACATCCTAAACCGGAAACAAGGGATGAGCCTCTTCACCTGTTCAGTAGACGTGGGTGGAGTGTGAACCGGGCGATAGTTTAGTCTATCTACTCCAATTTAAAAAAATAAAATATAATAAAATAAAAAAAAGAGTGAAAAGATTTGAAAAGAGAAAAACCGGAAACCACACCCTAAACAAGAAACAAGGGATGAGCCTCTTCACCTGTTCAATAGACGTGGGTGGAGTGTGAACCGGGCCATAGTTTAGTCTATCTACTCCAATTGAACAAAAAAGAAGAGTGAAAAGATTTGAAAAGAGAAAAACCGGAAACCACACCCTAAACAAGAAACAAGGGATGAGCCTCTTCACCTGTTCAATAGACGTGGGTGGAGTGTGAACCGGGCCATAGTTTAGTCTATCTACTCCAATTGAACAAAAAAGAAGAGTGAAAAGATTTGAAAAGAGAAAAACCGGAAACCACACCCTAAACAAGAAACAAGGGATGAGCCTCTTCACCTGTTCAATAGACGTGGGTGGAGTGTGAACCGGGCCATAGTTTAGTCTATCTACTCCAATTGAAAAAAAAAGAAGAGTGAAAAGATTGGAAAAGAGAAAGCCGGGAACCACATCCTAAACAGGGAACAAGTGATGAGCCTCTTCACCTGTTCAATAGACGTGGGTGGAGTGTGAACCGGGCCATAGTTTAGTCTATCTACTCCAATTGAAAAAAAAAAAGAAGAGTGAAAAGATTGGAAAAGAGAAAGCCGGGAACCACATCCTAAACAGGGAACAAGTGATGAGCCTCTTCTGTATATTGTAAAATAATTTGGTGATGACATCGTTATTAACTTAAAATTAAATAAATGTGAAAAAATAACATACCAGAAAGAGAAAATTACCGAAACACACTTACTATATCTCGATTTTGTCAAAGGTACAAGAATTAGTCTATAAATCACTAAGAATCAGCTAAAGCAATGGAACACAAACGAAGGAGAAAATAAAAAAAAGAATACCATAGGCGTGTGCGTCTGTTTATGAATACTGAGTTGAATTCACAAAACAGATGATCAGTCATAAACACTATTGTTGTCCCTGTAATGCTAAACAGTTTCAACATCCTTATTTGAACAGTAGCTGACATAAAATGAATCGATGTCAAAACCAGAACGTTCCTGAATTGCTACAGTATGTATCCTTCTAAGGCAAATTTTGATCGTCTGTAAGTGTCCAGATCCGAAGGAGATAGAAGACTAGTTCAACTAGAACTATTTTTCAAAACCACAACAATCGGTCTTCAAAGATGCCTAGAAACTTTTTCTCGCACTTCCCACCTGTAGAACTCCCTTCCGTATACTTGCTTTACTGAGTGCTACAATCTTCAAAAGTTTAAATACCTCGTAATTTCCCATCTCCTATCTCGCTAAATTCCGTCAACCTCCCTAAATTCCATCCACCTCTTATAATTTGTTAGGCATCCTTTATACCATGTTTTTCTTACACTGCAACCCCCTGCGCAATAAATATGCATTGTTTGAGGCGAAATGATTATAAAAAAAACCTAAAAAAACAAGAAAGCTTCCATATGCCAAATTTAATTGTCTGCATGTGTTCAGAAGGCAAAGGATTAGTTCAAGTAGAACTGTCTTATACCCCTGTGCAAATTAACCGAAACAAAACAAATAATGTCTTTCTATCATTTTTCACAAAGACCAACAATATTGGTGATCTCACTGTAATGCTTGCCAATTTCTTCGTGCATCGTTACAATTTATTATAATAAACTTTATTGAGCAATAAAGGAAATCAAATAAATTCAAAAGGGACTTTGAAGTGGATGAAGAAGAGCAAATAATCCATAATCAGCCCTACTGCCATGGACAAAAGCCTAAAAAAAGAAGGCAAAAGCAAATGTAATGGACCAAATGCTGAAATGATGCAAAATAAATCTTTTCTGGTCAATACTCTACCCGTGCCAAACAAGCTAATGCAGACAGACCTTGTACCCATCAGTGGTGACGTGGTGCAGGGTGAAAAGTTGCAACTGAAGATTTTATACTTGCTGAATTAACCCAATGTTTGCTAGCTGGAAAATAACCAAGGAACCATACTAAAAAATTGTGTTGACTCCATATGCAGATTCTGTGTTGAATATCCAAAAACAATTGGCACTCTTGTTGCATGGAATCAGCATTTCAGTCAGTCAGTTAAGTGCCATACGTGATATACGCTTGGGCGATCATGTCTCGAAAGAGACAGGACTGACTGGGCAGAAGATTATCTCGCAGTAGGTTGCCATTATTTCTGCGATAGATTGGTCGCCATCCAAGGTTATAGAAACCAATCTGTTCTGTTATTTGACTCATAGCTAGAGGGGGAAGAGATGTAGTATATTACTATGTAGTAATTAGTGGGGGATCAGTTTTATATTGTTATGAAGCAATAAACTGATCCCCCAGTTTATGCCCAGTAAAAGCCTTAATCATGTTTTCAACTATTATATTCAGTCAGTCAGTTAAGTGCAATACGTCCTGTTATTTCACCCATAACTGGAGGGAAGAGGCGGATTAATACCTTTCCCAAAGGTATTTGCACGTACGTGAATGCAAGGAATTCAACTGGAATTCGAACTCGAGCCGATATCCACTGTAGCACAATGCACATCCCAAGGAAGGGAAACAAATGTTTTTTGGTTTTTTTTTTCGGGAAGAGAGTGTCCGACTACGATTCCTAGAGGCTTCGCGCGCAACCAGAGGGAAACTTGTGAAAAAGGTCGTTCTCCTCCGAAGAAAGCCGACTCAGTCGGAAACGACGTCGAAGAACCTCATCTAAAAGCTGCATAACGGGATGGGTCAATATCTGCACTGGAAAATCTACAACCCTTGTAGAAACTAAACCAGGCCCAGTTACAGACATATGGCCTGTAAAATTTTTATGAGAGTTTTTAATACACACATCCAGAATAATTAAATCCAACTGCCCAGACATAATAATCAAAGACCACAAAAACAGTCCGCACTTTCTTATTGACATAACAGTTCCTGCAAACTGTAATTTATCTTTGAAGATCTTAAAAAATCACAAGGATGTTCAAATGAAAATCTCAAAAAATAGGGTACATAAACATGTCAATAACTCCAATTGTGGTTGGGTTTCTGGGTTTTAGATTGGAGAAGGTTCTGATAGACTCATTGAATGGGTTTCTGGCAGCTCATTGCCTTAAAGAAATACAAGTTCTTCTCACAAACAGCTCACACCCTACGAAGGTTTGTTTTTATATAGATAATTGTGTTGCTAATCTGTTTTATTTTTTTTTTTACGCCATTGTGAAGTGGAAAATGTCATGATGCCAGAGTAGGAAGGAGCCAGGTGTCGAGTGGGTACCTCAAGGTGGTGTAATGGTTAGCAAGCTTGTCTCGCTTGAATCATTACAAATGAGTAGTGAGTTCGATCCTCACCGGGTGTCCCTTAGTTTCGGCCGTGTGCCACATCTAAGTTGCGCTTAGAAATCATCTTAACCGGGTGTCAAGCGGGTTGTTTTTATTAAGTTTGAAGAATGAAGCAGCCAAGGCGACTTAGGCCATATCTAGATACTTGGGGATACTTTCAATCGGCAACCATCTCAGCTAACTAAATTACTCGACCTGAAGGTACTTCGAACTGGGCCCCACCTATAGTCAAAATACATGTCAGTCAGTTATCAAAACCTGTTACCATAACGCGCGCATTTGGCTGGGATGCATGTGTCTTGTTATTATTCTTAATAGACTGTCATTGTGGGCTTATTTGCTTTCGTTTGTTTGCACTATATCGTCACTTTATTGATGTGTTGCCCTTTCACTCAACAAAAACAACAATAATCATAGTATCAGGGTGTCTGGTCCTTGCTGAGAAAGAATATTAGACTATACTGTGGAATTTCCCAATCCTTACAGGAAAATTGATCCAAATAGACCAAACATAGTCATAAAAGATTTCAGGAAATGAACCTGCCAATGAATTGATATGACTTGCCCACATGATTCCAATGGGACCAAGGAGTAAATGTGTATAGAACACAAACCAAAAGAAATAATAATAATAATAATAATAATAATAATAATAATAATTCCAATGTTTCTATAAAAGAATTAAAAAAACTGTCAAATTATAAAGATCTGCAAATCAAAGTAGTAAAAATGTGAACACTTAAAACTACGATCAACCCTGTCGTGATAGGGGCGCTGGGTATGATAAAGAAGCGTACCGAAAATCACGTGATTAAAATTCCTGGGCACATCAGCACACAACATGGAGGGAACTTGGTAATTAGGCAATAAAAATTACTTTCTCAAAAGATGATACCATACACAACAACAAGAGTAATAATAATAACAATTATAATAACCAGAAAGGGCAGTCAAAGACTGCAAACCTCCGCAAAGGAAATTCCGATATTATCTCAGAGATTAGCAAAAGATGATTATTAAAATGAGAAATAATAAATGTAATGAACTTGATCGCTCTCAAAAGTGAAAATACAACAAATGTACTTGACTGCTTTCAAAATTAAATTCACACTTAAAATGAAACAGGTGAGGTAATTCATTTTTTAAAATGATTTAGGGTAAGAAATTCGGTATTTGGCATTTGAAAGGTAAAAAATAAATTTTATTAATAAGACCGGAAAACTAACCCAGATCCTACCGTATCGAGCCTCAAATCTAACCAGTTTGTGCCAGTCATAAGGCCAATCATTCCCTAATATTACTGAATTTCCGGGACATATCATTCAGTAATATTAGAGCACGAGGCTGTTTGATAAAGGATACTAATACGTGCGTTACAAAAATGCCTTGAAAGTGCACTCTGTTATTTGCGATACGAATGATTGTGCACTTAAGCACTACTAACTAGCGAATAAATCTCTCTTAATATGTAATATGCTCGAGAATTTCCTAACGTAAAACACTACGATATCTTAGGTAGAAGCTTTGGTAAATGAATAAAGAAACTAAACTCCAGTTAGAAAAATACTTGGAATTATGAGGAAAGTATTTCATTAAAAAACTTCGAACAAAAATCGTCAAAACAAAACAGATGTTGGAATATAGCTACGAATGTGTCTGTTTAAAAAAGCGCATTGAAATATATTGTAATTCTGTTGCTTCGTTCCTTAGTTCGTTTGTACGTACACATTGCAATTACGTCTTAAATGGCGGACTTTTCTGCTTGGATCGTGAGGAAAGACATATGAGAGACGCTACGTGGTTTCAATGAGAAAAGAAAAAGAGAATAAATAGAAGAATAATAGAAAGATAAAGGAGGTGATAACGCTCTCATGGGTTTAACATCTGCTTCAGTGAAAAGGAAAACCTTGTGAAATTTTCGCTAGGAATTCATTTAATAATTTGCTTAAGAATGGTGCTTGAGTAGCAAAATCGGGAAGTCTTTACGGATCCTACTGGTAGATATAATTGATTGATTGATTTTTATTTTTATGGTTTATTAACCCATTGTAGGTTATGAATTTAAAACTTTAAAAAATATTGCAATAGCAATCATAAGGTATGTTAACTGATTGATTAGTTTTTTACGGTTTATCAATCTGTTTCAGATTATTTAAAGCCAGAATATATTTTTAAATTGTAAGACTTTGTATGGAGATAATAGTAGTTCAGTGATACTAATCTTACTAATTAACTCATAGCTGGGGGAGAAGTGATGGATCATACCTTTCCAATGAGTATTTGCGCGTAAGTGATTACAACAAACCCAACTGGAACTGGATCTCGGATTTCCGATTAACAATTCAGAGTCATTATCCATGAAATCACCCACATATCCAAGTTTACAGCACTTGGTATTTTCAAGCGATTACCCATCTACATACTGACTAGGCTCGGCATTGCTTAACTTCGGTGATGGTACGAAAACCGGTGTTTCAACGTGATATGGCCGTAAGTATTGTCTATTCAAAAGAGCGAGCTGAAATATAAATTTCGTTCTAGCAAAAGAACTAAATTCCCTGTTTTGTTTCTAGTGCGTTTTATTTTTCTAATTCTTTTTTTATAGTTTTAAAGAGAAGTCAGTAAGTATAGATATATTATAGTCTACTGTTCTGAGGTTTTTATCTGCGTCATCAATCAGGAACAAGGTTTAGTCTTTCAATTCTTCACATTTAATCTGACTTTAGTTGGTTTTTTTCTCGTGCTTGTTTAGAGCTGAAAGAAAGTGTGAGAGAGAGACATAGAGACAGAGAGAGAAAGAGCGATACATGAAGAGAGAGAGATAAAGTATAGATATATTATAGTCTACTGTTCTGAGGTTTTTATCTACGTCATCAATCAGGAACAAGGTTTAGTCTTTCAATTCTTCACATTTAATCTGACTTTAGTTGTTTTTTTTGCTCGTGCTTGTTTAGAGCTGAAAGAAAGTGTGAGAGAGAGACATAGAGACAGAGAGAGAAAGAGCGATATATATATGTATATATGAAGAGAGATAGATAAAGTATATATATATTATAGTCTACTGTTCTGAGGTTTTTATCTACGTCATCAATCAGGAACAAGGTTTAGTCTTTCAATTCTTCACATTTAATCTGACTTTAGTTGGTTTTTTTCTCGTGCTTGTTTAGAGCTGAAAGAAAGTGTGAGAGAGAGACATAGAGACAGAGAGAGAAAGAGCGATATATATATGTATATATGAAGAGAGATAGATAAAGTATAGATATATTATAGTCTACTGTTCTGAGGTTTTTATCTACGTCATCAATCAGGAACAAGGTTTAGTCTTTCAATTCTTCACATTTAATCTGACTTTAGTTGTTTTTTTTTCTCGTGCTTGTTTAGAGCTGAAAGAAAGTGTGAGAGAGAGACATAGAGACAGAGAGAGAAAGAGCGATATATATATGTATATATGAAGAGAGATAGATAAAGTATATATATATTTTAGTCTACTGTTCTGAGGTTTTTATCTACGTCATCAATCAGGAACAAGGTTTAGTCTTTCAATTCTTCACATTTAATCTGACTTTAGTTGTTTTTTTTTCTCGTGCTTGTTTAGAGCTGAAAGAAAGTGTGAGAGAGAGACATAGAGGCAGAGAGAGAAAGAGCGATATATATATGTATATATGAAGAGAGATAGATAAAGTATAGATATATTATAGTCTACTGTTCTGAGGTTTTTATCTGCGTCATCAATCAGGAACAAGGTTTAGTCTTTCAATTCTTCACATTTAATCTGACTTTAGTTGTTTTTTCTCGTGCTTGTTTAGAGCTGAAAGAAAGTGTGAGAGAGAGACATAGAGACAGAGAGAGAAAGAGCGATATATATATGTATATATGAAGAGAGATAGATAAAGTATAGATATATTATAGTCTACTGTTCTGAGGTTTTTATCTGCGTCATCAATCAGGAACAAGGTTTAGTCTTTCAATTCTTCACATTTAATCTGACTTTAGTTGTTTTTTTTTCTCGTGCTTGTTTAGAGCTGAAAGAAAGTGTGAGAGAGACATAGAGACAGAGAGAGAAAGAGCGATATATATATGTATATATGAAGAGAGATAGATAAAGTATATATATATTTTAGTCTACTGTTCTGAGGTTTTTATCTACGTCATCAATCAGGAACAAGGTTTAGTCTTTCAATTCTTCACATTTAATCTGACTTTAGTTGTTTTTTTTCTCGTGCTTGTTCAGAGCTGAAAGAAAGTGTGAGAGAAAGACATAGAAACAGAGAGAGAAAGAGCGATATATATATGTATATATGAAGAGAGATAGATAAAGTATAGATATATTATAGTCTACTGTTCTGAGGTTTTTATCTACGTCATCAATCAGGAACAAGGTTTAGTCTTTCAATTCTTCACATTTAATCTGACTTTAGTTGTTTTTTTTGCTCGTGCTTGTTTAGAGCCGAAAGAAAGTGTGAGAGAGAGACATAGAGACAGAGAGAGAAAGAGCGATACATGAAGAGAGAGAGATAAAGTATAGATATATTATAGTCTACTGTTCTGAGGTTTTTATCTACGTCATCAATCAGGAACAAGGTTTAGTCTTTCAGTTCTTCACATTTAATCTGACTTTAGTTGTTTTTTTTTCTCGTGCTTGTTTAGAGCTGAAAGAAAGTGTGAGAGAGAGACATAGAAACAGACAGAGAAAGAGCGATATATATATGTATATATAAAGAGAGACAGAGACAGAAAACTACAATGTTTAGATACATCAATGAAGAAAAAGAAAAACATTATAATTCTCTATATACAAACAGATTTATTTTAAACACTGTATAGAAATAAGATACACCATACATACACAGGAACGAAGAAATACATAGACATGTACGAATTTTTTTTACCTATAAATTTCGGTGAATGCAAAGAGAGCACTCAAAATAATGTCGTACGGATATGCTGAATAATGTTCTTTGCCATCCAGCGTAGAAATGACAAGCAAGATTGTTTCAAAACGAGAGAGAATAAACAAGAGCTGAAAGTAACTTTTTTCAAGGCCAAACCCCACAACTTCCGGTATACAAATAAGAAGTCTTCTTTATTTAAAAACATTTTAATATTTTTATTTTTTTTATTTTTATTTTTTTTTTATAAGCGTTTCACCCCGAGCAAGTCATGTCACAGCCACTACTGCGCAGGGGGCTACGTAGAGTGGAGAAAGGATGATTAAATATAGGAAATGTCAGAGGGTGGGTGATAGGCGGGTAAAGATACCGAGAATGAGGGTTGGGTAGATGAGAGTGTTGTGAGAATAATTGGGAGTTAGGGTGATAGGAGGTGTCTATTGACCCTACATTTAAACACCTGGAGATTGTAACTGTCGGGAAAGCAGACTTGTGGAAGGGAGTTCCACAGGCGGGAAGCGCGAGAAAAGAAGCTGTTGGAGTAGAATTTACGGTTACATCTTATTTGCTTAACTGTAAAAGGGTGGGACCTAGTTGCCAATCTAATATCTCGTGTAAATTCGTGCTTAGGCGGCACCAGTGATCTAAGCTCGGAGCAGAAGCCATGAAAGTACTTGTAGAAGAGTTGTATTTATTATTTAATATTATTTATTATGGTATATCATTTATACTGATTAATTGTAATACTGCAATGATTTAGTATGACAATTTATATGTATGTTTCTTATTTATATATTATTACTTAATTATGTGATTGTAATAATTTTAATACATAGATATTTAGTATCTTATTATTTAATTGAAAGATTCTAACCGTTAACATAATATTTTTCAAAAAATTACTTTTTAATTAAAAAAAACTTCGCTTAATACTTTTATATATTATTTTCACTAGAATTTTAAAAGGAAACATATTTCGTTTACGATTCATATTCATATACGAACACATTCATACATGATTCTCACACGTTATTCAGAATAGAAAATCGTTCCATCTCTTGACGCGTATATACCTCATTTCCTATATTAACTTTACTGACTCAGAAACGCACACATTCATACATGATTCTCACACGTTATTCAGAATAGAAAATCGTTCCATCTCTTGACGCGTATATACCTCATTTCCTATATTAACTTTTCTGACTCATAAACGCACACATTCATACATGATTCTCACACGTTATTCAGAATAGAAAATCGTTCCATCTCTTGACGCGTATATACCTCATTTCCTATATTAACTTTACTGACTCATAAACGCACACATTCATACATGATTCTCACACGTTATTCAGAATAGAAAATCGTTCCATCTCTTGACGCGTATATACCTCATTTCCTATATTAACTTTTCTGACTCATAAACGCACACATTCACTTACTATGATTCTCACACGTTATTCAGAATAGAAAATCGTTCCATCTCTTGACGCGTATATACCTCATTTCCTATATCAGCTTTACTGACTCAGAAACGCACACATTCATACATGATTCTCACACGTTATTCAGAATAGAAAATCGTTCCATCTCTTGACGCGTATATACCTCATTTCCTATATTAACTTTACTGACTCTTAAACGCACATTCATACATGATTCTCACGTTATTCAGAATAGAAAATCGTTCCATCTCTTGACGCGTATATGCCTCATTTCCTATATTAACTTTACTGACTCATAAACGCACACATTCATACATGATTCTCACACGTTATTCAGAATAGAAAAATCGTTCCATCTCTTGACGCGTATATACCTCATTTCCTATATTAACTTTACTGACTCATAAACGCACATTCATACATGATTCTCACGTTATTCAGAATAGAAAAATCGTTCCATCTCTTGACGTATATACCTCATTGCCTATATTAACTTTACTGACTCCAGAAACGCACACATTCATACATGATTCTCACACGTTATTCAGAATAGAAAATCGTTCCATCTCTTGACGCGTATATACCTCATTGCCTATATTAACTTTACTGACTCAGAAACGCACACATTCATACATGATTCTCACGTTATTCAGAATAGAAAATCGTTTCATCTCTTGTATATATACCTCATTTCCTACTCATCCTTTTTCTGAGCTCACCAAACACATTCATACATGATTCTACACGTTATTCAGAATAGAAAATCGTTCCATCTCTTGACATGTATACCTCATTTCTATATTAACTTTTCTGACTCATAAACGCACACATTCATGCATGATTCTCCCACGTTATTCAGAATAGAAAATCGTTCCATCGGCGTGTATACCTCATTTCCTATGTAACCTGTTTATGACTCATAAGCGCTACGTCATCTTGCATTCTCTTCGTTGTCAGATAGAAAATCGTTCCATCTCTTGACACACCTGCACGTGTATACTACCCTCGTTTCCACCTGTTAACTTTACTGACTCGAAACGCACATTCATACATGATTCTCACACGTTATTCAGAATAGAAAATCGTTCCATCTCTTGACGCGTATATACCTCATTTCCTATATTAACCTTTCTGACTCATAAAGCACACATTCATACATGATTCTCACGATATTCAGAATAGAAAATCGTTCCATCTCTTGACGTATATACCTCATTTCCTATATTAACTTACTGACTCGAAACACTTGCCACATTCATACATGATTCTCACGTTATTCAGAATAGAAATCGTTCCATCTCTTGACGTATACCTCATTTCCTGTCAACTTTACTGACTCAAAACGCACACATTCATACATGATTCTCGTTATTCAGAATAGAAAATCGTTCCATCTCTTGACGCGTATATACCTCATTTCCTATATTAACTTTACTGACTCATAAACGCACACATTCATACATGAGTTTATACACGTTATTTAAGAATAGAAAATCGTTCCATCTCATAAAGCGCGTATATACACTCATTTCCTATTAACTTTACTGACTCAGAAACGCACACATTCATACTTGATTCTCACGTTATTCAGAATAGAAAATCAATTTCCATCTCTTGACGCGTATATGCCTCTTCTATGTCTTTATACTGACTCATAAACGCACATTCATACATGATTCTCACACGTTATTCAAATAAGAAAATCATTCTAATCTCTTGACGCGTATATACCTCATTTCCTATATTAACTTTGACTCATAAACGCACATTCATACATGATTCTCACACGTTATTCAGGAATAGAAAATCGTTTTCATCTCTTGACGTGTATACCCACTCATTTCCTATATTAACTTTACTGACTCATAAACGCACACACATTCATACATGATTCTCACACGTTATTCAGAATAGAAAATCGTTCACATCTCTTGACGCGTATATACCTCATTTCCTATATTAACTTTACTGACTCATAATACTTACACATTCATACATGATTCTCACCACGTTATTCAGAATAGAAAATCGTTCCATCTCTTGACGCTACATCCTCATTTCCTATATTAACTTTACTGACTCATAAACTATACACATTCATACATGATTCTCACGTTATTCAGAATAGAAAATCGTTCCATCTCTTGACGCGTATATACCTCATTTCCTGCATCAACTTTACTGACTCATAAACACATATTCTTGCGATTAGGTATTCAGAATGAAAATCGTTCCATCTCTTGACGCGTATATACCTCATTTCCTATATTAACTTTACTGACTCAGAAACGCACACATTCATACATGATTCTCACACGTTATATTCAGAATAGAAAATCGTTCCATCTCTTGACGCGTATATACCTCATTTCCTATATTAACTTTTACTGACTCATAAACGCACACATTCATACATGATTCTCACACGTTATTCAAATGATGCGTTCCATCTCCTACGACGCGTATATACCTCATTTCCCTATATTAACTTTACTGACTCATAAACGCACACATTCATACATGATTCTCACGTTATTCAGAATAGAAAATCGTTCCATCTCTTGACGCGTATATACCTCATTTCCTATATTAACTTTACTGGCTATAAGCGCACACATTCTTACATGATTCTCACACGTTATTCAGAATAGAAAATCGTTCCATCTCTTGACGCGTATATACCTCATTTCCTATATTAACTTTACTGACTCATAAACGCACACATTCATACATGATTCTCACACGTTATTCAGAATAGAAAATCGTTCCATCTCTTGACGCGTATATACCTCATTTTCCTATATTAACTTTACTGACTCAGAAACGCACACATTCATACATGATTCTCACACGTTATTCAGGCTGAAAAATCGTTCCATCTTGACGCGTATATACCTCATTTCCTATAGTAACTTTTCTGACTCATAAACGCACACATTCATACGCAGTTCTCACACGTTGTTCAGAATAGAAAATCGTTTCCATCTCTTGACCGCCATATATACCTCATTTCCTATATTAACTGCCTGACTCAGAAACGCACACATTCATACATGATTCTCACACGTTATTCAGAATAGAAAATCGTTCCATCTCTTGACGCGTATATACCTCATTTCCTATATTAACTTTACTGACTCATAAACGCACACATTCATACATGATTCTCACACGTTATTCAGAATAGAAAATCGTTCCATCTTAGCGCGTATATACCTCATTTCCTATATTAACTTTACACGGCTACATAAACGCACACATTCATACATGATTCTCACGTTATTCAGAATAGAAAATCGTTCCATCTCTTGACGCGTATATACCTCATTTCCTATAAATAACTACTGACTCAGAAACGCACACATTCATACATGATTCTCACACGTTATTCAGAATAGAAAATCGTTCCATCTCTTGACGCGTATATACCTCTGTTTCCTATAATAACTTTTCTGACTCATAAACGCACACATTCATACATGATTCTACATTGACAGAATAGAAAATCGTTCCATCTCTTGACGCGTATATACCTCATTTCCTATATTAACTTTACTGACTCAGAAACGCACGCATTCATACATGATTCTCACGTTATTCAGAATAGAAAATCATTCCATCTCTTGACGCGTATATACCTCATTTCCTATATTAACTTTACTGACTCATAAACTTTACATTCATACATGATTCTCACGTTATTCAGAGATAGAAAATCGTTCCATCTCTTGACGCGTATATACCTCATTTCCTATATTAACTTTACTGACTCAGAAACGCACACATTCATACATGATTCTCACACGTTATTCAAGAATAGAAAATCGTTCCATCTTGACACTTGTGTATACCTCATTTCCTATATTAACTGCCTGACTCATAAACACTGATCCATACATGATTCTCACACGTTATTCGAATAGAAAATCGTTCCATCTCTTGACACGTATATACACTCATTTCCTATATTAACTTTACTGACTCAGAAACGCACACATTCACACATGATTTCGATCAACAAATACATTCATAACTGATTCTCTCATTTTATTTGAAAAGAAAATTTGTTCCATCACTTGACACGTGTGTATAATATATATATATATATATATATATATATATATATATGTATATAGTACACCTAGCCGATCATATCTCAATTAGTGCTCATTTAAAAAAAAACATAAAATCCTAACAAACTCCATGATCCACATAAAAAAATTAAACATTGTAGAAGTCCTAATAACAAAAAAGGAAAAAACAACATTCAGTGACACTAATTACGAATACGACCGCGATGTGTTGACCGTGTTTGAAAAATGAAACATTTCTGTAACTTCAGAAAACAAATAAAAATACCCACACATTCAGTTATAAATAAAATATAATGATAAGAGTCACCCTTGATAATGGCAAAAAGAATAGCCGAAAGCGTTCAGAGATGGAGAACATTTGGACACTTTTACAAATTTTTGTGTCCAGAAAAGAAAACACTTGTATAAACATAAGAAAAGTTAAATAAAATAAAATAAAATGTTTAATCACAGTACCTTGTGAGTTGTCTTTAACGAAACATTTATATAAGAGGGATTGCTACCAATATATATATATATATATATACTAGTGATATCAAAGAGAGTATGAAGACAAAAATGATGGCAGTCAGTGGGATACTGAGAGAAAATACATTTAAGGCAAGTAGTCTTTGCAATAAAGTGCTCGATTTCAGGGATAGAGCTTTAATGGAATTAATAGAACAAATAAAATGTTTGTAACTTAGCTGACTGATGTTAGCTTCAGCGTCCGGCTCTAGAGATTCGACCCTTGCCGAGTAGACGGACTAATTCCAGGAGGGTCCATAGACGAAATTTTGGAGTCGGGATGCTCAATCAGCTAAGTGACAAACTTTTACTTGTATTAATTCTATCTATCTATCTATCTATCTATCTATCTATCTATCTATCTATCTATCTACACACACACACACGAATTTTATTTCATTGAATAATATTTATAATGGATAGTCGTATTTGAGTGGATAGTCTGTCTTTTTGTTTTGTTTTTGTATTTTCTTTTTAATTAAGCAGTACATTTTATAATTTTCCACCGGCCTTAATTGTCTGAAAAATCTTATTTTGTAAATAACTATCTTCCGGCAGGAATCGAACCTGCATGATCCCAATACCGGGGAGATGCCGTCATTAGGTCTGACATGTCATACCACTAGGCTACGGAAGGTCAATGGCAAACAATATTCAATTTAAGCTTGAAATTGAATCTTGTCTGCCAGCATCTATGTTTTTAGACATGTTTGATTAAAAGACCCGATAAGGTATATTTGTTTCATTTTTTTATATTGAACTTTTACAATTTTAGGAGGCTTCCGGTCTATCACGTTGAATACACCGGTTCTCGCTCGATCACCGAAGTTAAGCAACGTTGAATCCTGGTCAGTACTTAGATGGGTGACCGCTTGGCAATACCAGGTGCTGTAAGCTTATAGTGACGGATGTGCGTTGATGGTGCAGTGGATATCGGCTCGGAAAGAGAAATCGGTAAGTCGAGTTCAAATTCCAGTTGAATACCCTGCATTCACTTACAGCACTGGTACCCTTGGGAAAGGTATTAATCCGTCCATTCCCTCCAGTTATGGGTTAAATAACAAGGGTAGGACTTGGGGACCATGCTCTTAAAAACAAATCCCAATGAATCGTGAAAAGAAAAATGTTGTAAAAATAAAATAACCTTACCCCAAAATCATTGGTTATGACCTTAAATGATCCCATTAAGGATTGATAGGTCATTAAGCCTCACAAACAATTTTAGGAAAAGGTGTTGAGTATTGTTCAGTTGTGGATAAACTACCTGAAGTTTATATACTGTTACTTTTGTTTAAGTACTTTCGGCTTTCGCAGTCACTATAAAGAACCGATGTGCCACCTGAGTGGTAGACTTCCTTTGTTTGCATCTCTGTATTCTTTAGGAAGCTGGACGTTTGGAATCGTCTAGCGTGACGTTACATGAAATGGCTATTGAGAACGAGGCTGAATAAAATAAATTTAAGTTATTTATGTACTTTATTCAATAAATATTAGAATGCTAAAATATTGTTTTTTAAAGATTATTGCTTAGTTTTAAAAAATCTAAAAGGCGTTTACGTTGTAATCGTCATGTAATTTTATTACAAGTATTTCCACTTTATACAAATATTGCAAATATCAGGTTATCGGTGGATGTATTAACATCTCATAAAAACACCAGCTCCAAGCTAAAAATATTTTCTTCTGACATATTTTAAACTAAGAGTGAGTTATATATGATTTAATTTAGATTAAATAAACAATACGTCAGTTAATCTTCCTCAAAGTAAGTTTCAGAGAAATAAGTTCTATTTTTGAAAGATTTTTTAATAGTGGATTATGTTGTGTTTACAGATTTGTCAACATGGTTGATTTCAGCAATTTTACTGAAAATAAAAAACAAAAAATCATCAAAATAATCACAATTAATTTAAATTCTGTTTAAAATACATTTAATTTAATATTTCCAATAAGCAAAATACATTGTTGTATTTCAAAAACTACTTTAAATTAAGAGGAAGGAGATGTGTTTTTTTAAAAAATAGTTTTACTCGTCTTTCATCACAACGTAATTTTTTTATTAAAAATCCCCCACAAATAAAATATATTTTTCTGACACTTTATTTGAGTTTCAATAATCTGATTTGAAACAAATATTTATTTTAAGTTTGAAATATTACAGAAATTCATTTTTTCTCTAGCCGACAGTAGCTGAATTGACGTGATGACAGCTTGATGACAGATCTAATGTTCTATGAAGACTATCTGTAAAATATAATTGAAGAAATGACGCGAGAGCCTTTTTATATAAGCTTTAAGTATTCAGTAATCTTTCAAATTTAAGAAAATATTCTCCGTAATCTAATGTGTTATTGAATTTGAGAAATCTTTATTTAAATTTACTTTAGTTATCGCTCTTATTTTTTGATAATGTCGTGTATGATCGTCCATACTTAAAAAAAAGCCGGCACGTTTATTCATATACAAAAAAAAGTAAATAAATAAAATAAAATAAAATAAAAATTTAAAAAAAATATTGGTGTTTGACGATTTAGACTAAGCTTTTCCATTTAGTTTTCAGTTAATTATAATATCATCTAAAAGGCTGACATTAAAAAAGAATTTTAAAAATTTGAAACTTAATAAATTTTCATAATTATGAAATATGAAAATATTAGTAAAAATTAATTAGTCATCAAAATTTTTTTCTGAAGACAATTGTGTCCTTAATATATGTTATTTATAAAAGTATTTAAAAACTTTTCTAATTAAATAATATTATAATTTTACTTTTTTTTTTTTTTTTAATCATATCACCCCAAGCAAGGCGGTAACGCCACTGATGCGCAGGGGGCTACGTAAGGGTAAAAAGAATGGAAAAGAGAAAGCCGGAAACCACATCCTAAACAGGAAACAAGGGATGAGCCTCTTCACCTGTTCAATAGATGTGGGTGGAGTGTGTACTGGATGTTTTATTTTACGATTCAAAGCAGATTTTCGGTAAATAATTTTTCTATTGAAAAAAAAAAAAAAAGAAACAGAAAACAAAAAACAAATTGATGATTCAAATTTTCCAAGATGTCCTGCATTTCACTAATATGAAGAGGGGGAAATTTTAATTTCTAGAAGTTTCATAAAATTAACTAAGCGGGGGTGAGGTAACAGACAAAGAAAGTATATTTTTACCAATATTTTACATAAAAAAGTATAAAAATAATTTAATTCATTTGTGAATAAGTTTTGGAAATTTAATTAAAATCCGACACTTATTTGATTTTGTAAGAATTTCAATCAATGTGTTTTTAATGCCAAAAAAAAAAAAACGTTAAAAATTTCCAATACTAATCTTTGACCAGCAGCTGATGCAAGAAAAGCAAGTTTTTTAAGCAAAATTTCGAACTTGTTAGAAATTAAAAAATTCATAAAACAATAAAATTATACTTTTACCAAAAAAGAAGTTAACATTTCCAATTCTAATCTTTGACGTACCTACAAAATTTTTATCCAAAATTTCGAACATGGTAAAAGGCATTAAAAAATGAATAAAATAATAAAAAAAACATTTTGGTATTTCCTCTTAATAATAAAATAAACACTTTGACGATAAAACTATTTTTAATTATCAAGTTTAGGGCCTTTTTTCAAAATGGCATGCATATTTTGGAATATTTTTGGAGGTACCTATTTTAAGCTGTCTTCCGAGTGAACTTAGGCAAGTGGCAATGGTGCCTTCATCTAGCTAATGTCGTACCATTTGTTTTTAGATACCATCATTTACCAACATGGCTTGGAAGTGTGCTTTTGTTTTTCGTGCTCATTTCATGTGACGTCGGAATGATCTTGTTCTGGATAAAAAATCGATAATGCTATGGGTTGAAGATTTCAATGCCACAGGCTCAGTGTTTAATAGTGTTATGGTGAAACACACCTAGTCTATAGTGAATAGATTCTCTCACCTAATTTAAGTGGGAGTAGTAAGAGGAACGAGGGTCAGACAATGTTGGACTGGAAGTCCCAATTTAGGTGTGCGTGTCATTTTGTTACTCGAATTCTTTACGTCATTTTGTTTAATCATTGTTGTATTTGTCTTTGTCACCCGTTTATCTGATTCCTGAACTTTTTTGTGGTAAAAAAAAATTGCGGGTGTGGTGGGGGCAATCTCACTGATGGCTTTGTCTCCCCAGCCTTCAACATCGGACGCCGTGAAAAAGTTCCCCAGTATTACCTGCAAATGCAGGAAAAATACAAAAAGTACATCACTGGAAATGAGCTGATTGCAATACCGGAAGTAGTTAATGTAATTGCAACGAAGACGATCTCCCTGCTGACATCGGATGTAAGGACCCGGGGGTTTTGTTGGCGTCGGCAGGGAGGACGTAGAGGAAGCCCCGAAGGCCTTGAGTCTTGTCCCTTGCGGTTGAGGAGGTGGCACGCATAACTAGTAGGGCCGGTGTGGCCACGGAGGATGTCTGTGTCAGCGGAACGGGTCATGGTTACCCCTAAGACACAATCTGCCCCTGCATCACCTATTAGAACAGTTACGTTGAGGGGAGGAGTCAGTCTGCCTCCCCTGTAAGACAAAAAACTTCTCTTTTCCCAATATCTCTCACACCCCACTCCCAACCAGAAACACCCTCCTCTAAACTATATAAACCCTCCTCGCAACCGGAGAAATCCTCCCCAAAATCCTCCCCAAAGCTCAAAAAGAAAAAGAACCCCTTCTGCCATGCAAATATTTGCAAAGTTAACAGACCATCCCTGGAGAATTACCTGTTTTCCCAAAAGAAGACACTTCTGAGACCACTCTTTAAACTGTCTTCGATCGACGGAAAGTCGGTTGAAGATCTAGTTAACTTTCCAAAATCTCCCTGTGTTATGACTCTGGTCAGAAGCATTGGGAACCTAAAAGTGTGGAAATACCTCCAAAGAGCTATGGAAGCTTTCCTCAAACATTAATATGGCTCAAATGGGCACCGAATATTTACAAAGATTGTCACATTTTTGTTCTGGTAGGGTCCCTGTAATTCTCCACCCATCTCTTTACGGGGCCTTAAATCTAACGTTTCCCACGGACGTCGGCGGCATTGTCCGATATTGGTCCTGGAAGTCTTGGAGTAAGGCTGCCCGCCTGTTTCGGGACCTCTTGTCTTTCGGCGTGGATGTCGCCGCGATCCAAGAGACTCACATTGTTTGAAAGGCCGATGCTTGTGTGCTGTCTAACGACTATTCAGCAAATGGGAACCGGCTAGCCATAGGGGTTTCTTTGCTGGTTAAGCGTATCCTGGACGCAAAGTTGGATTTTGTCCATGTCTGTGCCGAGGGCCGGCTGATCGTGGCCGATATTGCAGTGAAAAGCAATGTGTTTCGACTGGTTGTGGTTTATGCGCCCAATGACCGGGAGGAAGCGGATCTCGTTTTTTCGGCGTTTGGGGCCAGTCCTGGTGGATTCAACGCGACTCGTCTTAGTGGAGGACTGGAATACCATACTGAACCCCAAGTGGGATAGAGGGCGGGAAGCTAGCGGGAAGGCACGTGATCATAGCTTGGTCGATCTCATCGAAGAGTACGGACTAGTTGATAGATACCGGGTCGATCACAAGGGTGGGAGAATGTGGACGTGGGCTAATAGTTGGCCTTCTACCCGGGTAGCTAGCTACCTGGATAGAATGTTAGTTCGTGAAGCCGACATAGATATTTAGATTGTCCTACGTTCCACTGGTTAGGCTACTCGAACCACAAACTCATTTATGCCCGGATAGATATAGAAAATAGTCCTAGAATGACTGGTTACTTGAAGTTCAGCGTGTCCTCACTGAACAGGCGAGACTTCCAGCGCCATCTAATTAACAGTGCAGCGGGCGTTAACTGGGGGAGTCATTGGGAATAAGTAGTGGGAGAATCTTAAGAATAGTATTAGGTTATTCACCACCAATTTCAGCAAACGGCTCAAACTAGATAAGGCTGACAAGGTGAAGACACTTAGAGCTAATTATTCCCGGGCGGGGGCTGGTGGGGATCCCATAGAGATAGCCGTAGATAAGGAGGCTCTGGAGCGTTCGACTAGCGATCGTTACATGTGCCAGGTAATTAGACATAGGTTAAGGAAGATGTCATCCGAAGCTGTGAACATGGGCGTAGAACTGCGCAAGGAAGAGATTCACCTAGGCGGCGACAGTTACATTCGAGATGTTCGCCACCCGGAGGAACGTACTCTTCGGTCGACTGACGACATGTGCGAGGCGTTTCGGCGGCATTTCGAGATCATGTTTACTAAGAAGCCTGGTCTCCGTGATGAGGAGTTTTGCAGCTATTTAGCTGACTTTTCCGGCTGATGCAGCTAGCATATATATATATATATATATATTAGGATTGAGCATTGTTACCAACTTCCGTCACTGGATTAGCCTCCTGTATCAACACCCCACGGCTGTGGTACAAGTGGCGCTGTAGGTCGGTTCGACAGGGTTGTCCACTGTCACCCCTACTTTATGCTTTGGCGTTGGAGCCATTCTTTCGCTGGCTAAGGGACAGGGCGTGCAGTCCGGCCCTACGTGGAATCGATGTCCCTGGTGTTGGCTCGAGCCAGGGTTTCCGCGTACGCCGATGGTGTCACTACTTTCGTGTCCTCCCGGAATGACATCGAGGTGGTGCAGAAAGGGTTTATTTTACATGAATAAATATTTTGTTATGTTGGACGATAGTAGTCGAGAGTTAGTCGAATACGAAAGTAGTCAGCGACCTGGCAAGATTACACTGCGTAATACATATTATATCAAATTCCTAACGTTTTGCTCGTCGAACCTATTAGGTCCGATTTAGCACAAATACTAGCCTCCACTGCGAAAATAACTCCACAACAAATAGAGAGTCACCCGGAAGCATTTGAACTTCCGGGTGATGGGAAACTTTAGAAATAGTCTACAACAGTGTATGGCGAACAGAGGCCATCGTTTGGATTATTTTATTTTAAAAACCGAATGAATAAAACGTGTAGCCATTCTTTTTCAACAACGATGCCATTTTTTAACAGCTGTTACATTAGCGTTTTTGTCAACCTTTAAAATGTGAGAGGTATTTCTGCTACACTCTGTATAAACAATCTGTACAAAGGGCACTGTGTGGTGAATGGTAGTTTAACACCTTAAACCATCATCAGACCTTATCACTTACAGATTGGAATACTCGTTTTGCCGATGGATCAGGGTCATTACAAAAATATACATTTTACAACGGTGTCTACATTCAGTCAGTTAAGTGCCATGCGCAATACACGCTTTGGGCGATCATGTCTCGAAAGAGACATAACTGACTGGGAAGAAGATTATCCCGCAGTAGGTTGCCATTAGCTTTCTGCGGTAGACTGGTTACCGACCAAGGCTATAGAACCCAATCTGTTCTATTATTTAACCCATAACTGGAAGGAAGAGACGGATTAATACCTTTCCCAAGGGTATTTGCGCGTAAGTGAATGCAAGGAATTCAATTGGAATTCGGACTCGGTTCTCCGATTTCTCGTTCCGAGCCGATATCCACTGCGCCACAACGCACATCCCCACATAATGTCTACATTAGCGAAATAAAATACGATTAACGTTAAATGGCAGAATTTTAAAGCGTATGTATCTGACATTCTTTCAGTACTAATTTAATATGGACAGGCGATAAAAGGAAATAGTATGGTCGTCTATAAATCGCAGGGAATTCAACCGAGCTATTTTCAAGTTAAATTAGTTCAAATCTAACTTATAAAACGATACGCTTTTTTAAAAAATCTTTTTGTCCAATCAAGGCCATAATGCCACTAAGACGCAAATAATTACTGGGAGTGAAAGAGGAGGATAAAATTTTAAGAGGAGGAACCGAAAATCTAATCCCAAACAGAAAAAAGTGATACACTTCTAGTCCTATTAAAAGAAAGGAGAAGGAATTTAAATTGAGCGATAGGCGAACCTATCTACACCTATTTATATCAAATTCAAGCGTTCATATGTTTAACGTGAATTACGTTTTGTTTAGTTAATGTAGTTTTTGTTGAAATGAATTTCGTTCATCTGTAACCTCGTTCCATTGAAGAAACATTTCAAAATAGAATTACATTCCAAAATGTTCAACACACACACACACACACACACACACACACACACACACACACATATATATATATATATATATATATATATATATATTATAAATTATGTTTTAGAACATGTACATAATTTCTTCTATATATGTCCTCTTCCCTACAATCATATGTTTGTTTCAGTGTTTCGATTTAAACACTTCTTCAGGGGAAATAAAGGTTTGGAATCATTCTCTGTTTATATTTGGTTCGTTGTTGTCGTGGGGGTTGGTTGGGGTTATTGGTAATTAAGTGAATGTCTCGTTTTGATCGTTAGACTTTTGAGGAATTTGGTGAGTAAGTGTGAAATTGTTGATTAATGGTATTATCTGTTGGAATGTATGTTTTATCTTTTTATCGGTTGGGTATATCTTTTGGTTAGGATTTCTAAGAGTGCGCTGTTGAGTGGTCGTTTTTATGGTTGGCTATCATTTAATTGGTTCATGTCTGCTGTTAGTGGACCTAATTCATGCATTTACTTTGATCCTGTGTCTAGGTTTTCATAGACATGATAGGGGTGGGGTGTTTTTTCTTTCCAATTTAGATTTTTTCGGTAATTCACTGTTCTATACATCATATATCGAGCACTGTTTTAAATTAATGTTTTGGACGGAAAAAATTTTCCTTTTTCTCTGCTCATTCTATACTCACTCGTATATATATATATATATATATATATATATTGTGTTTAATTGTAATGACGTTTTTCAGGGGTTTACTTATAAAATGGCAAGCAGGTTTTTAATCGTAAAGTGCTCGATATCGAGGTATAGATAGAGCATTGATAAGTACAAAGAGTTTGTTACTTTAACTGGGCAGGTTCATCCCAACTTCGAAATTTGTTGAGGACACTGTTATGGTGTCCTCACTCATCAGGGTTGGTTTGCTTTATATATATACAGAGCCATTGACTACAATAGGCGCCTATTTGCTTCTGCTCATAATGAATGTAAGAGGATCTTAAATGACACCAAGCTGTTGTTTGATGAGAGAATGAAGCAACGTAAATAAATAATAGATTTATAATAAATTCGGCTTCAAAGACTACTGGCGGCTCTGCAAACGTGTGCTGAACATCAGCAAATACTCCATCCCTCCCTTAATAAATTTGAGATTCTCACAGCCACAGCAGACAAGGCCGAGTACTTTGCTCGCAGATTCTCCTCCAACTCCACATTTGAATCGTCTGGAGTATCCGCACCCGTCTTCCTGAGGCTCAACTGAAGGGTGTTTACATAACCTACTTTCTGGTCTCCAAAATAATTCAAAAACTTGACTCCCGTAAGGCTAGCGAAAGTGATGGAATCCTTGTCATTCTCTTGGATAAATGTACTCCCAAATTCTCCTGTGTCCTCTCTAAACTCTATAATTACTGCCTCTCTACTTCCTGTTTTCCTGCCTGCTGGAAGTCCTCTTCTCTGATTTGTGTATTTAAGAACTCATGAGGACCCTTGGACCCCTCTAATTATCGCTCAAACAATTCGAAACTATTCTCGGACAGACAGCATGACTTCCGCTTTGCTAGGTCTCCTGCCGATTCGCTAACATATGCCAGGCCCTCGATAAGAACGGCGAAGCTCGAGCTGTTGCCTTGGATATCTCCAAAGAATTTGATAGGGTCTGGCACGCTGGCCTTCTGCGTAAGCTATCATATCACTAGTCAATTGCTTGGTTTGTCCTAATCGTTCTTATCAAACCGCAAAATAAAGGTCGTCTTGAACGGGCATGCTTTCATATCCTATAACACGAATGCACACGTCCCTCAGAGCTCTATCCTAGGCCCGATGCTTTTCCTGATCTTCATCAATGATCTCCCTGATGTGATCAAATTCCAAGTAGGCATCTACGCTGATGGCACCACCATTTACTCCTACCTCAGTAAAACAATCTGCCAAGACGGTCAAAGATAACCTCGCTGCCGATCTTGAGAACGACCTTTAATCTGTGGTAGACTAGGGTAAAAAATGGCTCGTAAACTTTAATGCTTCCAAAACGAAGCTGTTATCTGTCAACTAGCATAGAAAATCCCTCCTGTTCCCCACCAACAGCATAGACCTATCTAGTCTTCCCGAAAGCAATACACTGTGCTTCACTCTCTCTTCCTGAAGTAGAACGATTACAATGAATCAATTGCTAAATCTACTGCTAAGAAGTGTGGGTCATTTTGTCGTGCTAGGTGGTTTTTCTCGCCCCACCCCATCATGCACATATATAAATCAGCCATCCGTCCATGCATCGAATACTGCTGTCATATCTGGTCGCCCCCCTTCTATTTATCTCGGGCTCCAGCCACTTACTCACAGATGGGATATAGCTTCCCTCTGTCTCTTTTACCACTATTTTCATGGCTTCTGCCCCGATAGCTTAGCTCACTAGTACCCCCTCTACAATAATTAATTCAAGCAATCAGACTGGAAACAAGGTCTCACACTTTTACAGTTAAAACTACCAAACGCAGCCGACACTTCTACTCCATTAGCTTCTTTTCTCGCACTTCCCGCCGGTAGAACTTCCTTGCATATACTTGCTTCCCTGATAGCTATGATCTCCAAGAGTTTAAATGCAATGTCAATTGCCATCTCTTATTCTCTTGAAATCAGTTCTTCTCTTGTCCTTTCCCCAACATCCCTTGTATCTGGTTCTTGACATTTTTCACTCTATTCTCACAACTCTCTTCACACCAATATTCCTACCCTTCTTTTGCCCGTTCTCTGACACCCCCGGTTCCTCTTTCTCTTTGCTCTCCTCCTAAGTAAACTTTCACTCTCTTCTTGTTATCAAATCTAGCCCCTGCCCACCAGCGGCGGTACTGCCTTGTTTGGGGTGAAATGATTAATATATACCCAGGTGATGAGAACTAACAGGTTTAGAATTCAGAGTTCTCTAGTATTTGTTCAATATAACATAAATCGTACAGCATAATATAACTGAATTAGTTTTTTATTTAAAATTTATTTAATTTACATAGCGACACGGAAATTTTCTCCATTGAGATTTTACCTCGTCATTAAGCAATGCTGAATAATTGTGGTGAAAATGATTTACATTTGAATGTAGAAAACAATACGTTTGTTATTTAAAGAGTTGAATATGGAGGGGGAGGCAGAAAAAAGTTAAGATTTTATGTGTGTGTTTAATTTAACCAATCAGAATGAAGATCGACTTTTAAATGTGTAAATATAGGCTATATGTTTGGGGTTACGGGTTTTATTTTTTTCAAGCTTAACGGGAAAATGTCATTTTCTTCAGCTAGTGTCTAGACTGCTCTTTTTCGATGCGATGTTACTTTCTTATATATACAGGATGTTTCTCGAATCACTACGATCTTCATCTGTTCAAAACTAGGGTTAACCGTTATCTTTCACTCCTATAGGTACAAATCGCCTCTTAACGTATCCCGCCGCTTCGGTGAAATTTACTGTAATATATATATTATATTTTACTGTAATATATATATTATATTTTACTGTAATATATATATATATATATATATATATATATATATATATATATATATATATATATATATAATTGTGTATTGTGAAATCATTCTTTTATACGTTTCGTTAAAAACGAATGACTAGACACTGCAATTAAGCTTTTTACTTACTTTTTCTTGTGTTCATACAAATGTTGCCTTATCTGATCGATCGAAAGCAGGCGAGTCATCCAATCTTTGTTGCCGTTTATCGTGGGGTCGAGGAAATCCGATCGTACGCCTGAGTACGAAGAACATATTCTATAGACTGTCGGAGACAATCCAGGTATCAGCACACGTCAAGTGGCCCTAGCCTGTTGTACATCTCATAGTACCATATGGAAAGTACTTCCAGAACAGCTCCTGTATCCGTATCATTTGCAACGTGTACAGGGTATTTCTTTCTCTGATCCCGAATCGCGGGAGAACTTTTGCCGATGGTTTACCGCACAAACTGCAGATCCTTTATTTATCTCTTAATTCATGTTTACGAATGAGGCAACATTTGGAAGAGATGGAGCAACAAATTTACAAAGTTAAAATTTGTTGGCGGATCGGAATTACCATGGTACAATACAGGGTAGACACCAACATCAGTTTACAATGAATGTGCGGGCTGGAATTGTAGGTGACTTTATGCTAGGTCCATATGTTCTCCCAGTACGTGTTACAAGAGCTGTTTACAGGGACACATTTCCAGACCTGCTAGAGGATGTATCTCTGCTAATACTAAGACGCATGTTGTTCATGCTTGATGAGGTTCCAACACATTTTAGCCACATTGTTCGCAATGCACTTACTGACCATGAAAGATAGATTGGTAAGGGAGAACATGGCTTGTACCCCCCGACCTCGATCCCTTTGGATTTTTAATCTGTGGAGTTGCTTAAGACAATTGGTTCATGCAGCAGACATTAATAATGCAGGCACTATTCATCAACGTGTCATGGGGGCTGCGAAACAATTTGACACCGTGTATGTATTTGAAAGAGTCTGCCAGTCAAAGAAACGACGTGTGCATGATTATGTAGAAGAAACCAGAGAACATCTTGAACATTTGTTTTAAGTTGCTCTGAGGTACAACGATGGCTTTTTGGACATATGCTAATATAAACATTTTACTTTAATTTGGTGTCAGGTACTCACCCCAAAATTTGTACATGTATTTTTGGTTGTATCTTGGTTGTACATTTAACAGTGTGAACCGTAAACTTTAAACTTAATAACTCAAAAACTAAGGATTTGCAGACATATGTTTATATGGTCTTTTGTCCTTGTTTTGGTGTAAGGAACCCGCCCCCAAAGTTTGCAAAAGTATTTTTGACACGCCCTGTAACATACAGGATGTCATGGGTAAAGTATCGCCATTTTATATTTTTAATTTCAGAAACGCAAGTTGTTTTTGATTTTGTCGACTACACAGTATGGTGGGGTCAGTTGGGCACTGTCTCTGAAAAAAAGATTATAATGACGCAATACACTCCGCCAGAAATTTGGAAACAGCCTGCTGTTCTGATTGACATTCACGCCGGAAAGGCTAATACGAGCATTTCGGTGTGTTTGGTGTCAATCCGAAGACAGTACAGAGGATACGGAAAGAGTTGTATAAGTCTAATGGTAATTAGGAAAGTGTTTTGTTTGAGTGGTCACTAGTGATGAAGATGTTAGGCCCTCATTCATATTCATACAGAGCCTCAGCTAAAATGAACATGAAGAAATAGAATTTTTTTATTAAAAATAGAAAGGAAAAATGAAGTGTGATGTATTAGCAATCCTCTTATATGGACGTTGATGCTGGATAATATTTTTCAGAATGAGGATAAAACTTCAGGCAACAAAGTTCTACAGAAGGAGGCTCAGAATAACCTGGACCGAATATGTGTATAACAAGGACATCGTAAGGCCCTGGTTATGACGAAAAGCTGCATCCGGCAGCCTGGGAGTTTTCGAGTTGTTGTTCCCAGATTCGCCATGACCCGGAGTGGTAGCACCTGTAAGGGTCCCAGTTATGGGCAAATAGTTAACACTTAAACTGGGGTCAAAACACTATGAAAATATAAAAAAATTAACTTTTATAGTCGAAATTCCAGCTATACTTTTTGTAGAAGAAAATATTACCTGCGAATAAAAATATTTTGCCAGCAATATATCTAAAAAATATTATCAGCAATATATTTTTAAAATAAAAATTAAATACTTCAGTATATCTGACTCTCGAAAAATACTCTTTTTGCAAAAATACGTCAATGTTACCTGATCTAGAAATGGATTTTTTAACAAGAATACCATTCTATTCATACGAATTATTGCAAAAGTCTTGTCGGCATTAAATAACCATACTAAACACAACTAAACGAAAGCTATTTTTAGGAAAATAGAAACAGGAATGTACTGTAACGCTACTTTAGCCTGGCCGGACGGAACTAATTAAATTAGTGGCATTATTAATTGTTGCCAATAAACGAAAGAAATTGTGTTATTCCGTATTATTAATTTTTATAAATCGAAAGAACCAACTAAAAAAAAGTTGTTTGTTCTAATAGGAACGCCTGTAATAAAATTTATTATGCGCAGAGGAAGGTAATGGGTCGCAAAACCCAATGCCGAGAGATAAGAATGAAATTATATTTTACGGGTTTGTTATTTGATAAACAGTCGAGTCAAAGGAGGTTATTGTTGACAGTTGGAAATAGTTTGACTATGAGAAATACAGTTGAAGCCTGAGTTACACCGTAGTCAAAAGAATATTTTTTCAACAAAATATAGTTTTGAATTATCAGAAAGAATTGTCCCAAATATAAGGAAATATTTGATGAGAGCAAAAGGTTAAATTCCATGAGAATAAAATATAATTTAAATTTAGTTGGAAAAAATTATACAGATAAAAGCTAAATTATTTTTTGGCATTAAAAGAAAAAGCCGAAAGAAATGATGTCATCAACCAAGAAGCTGATTCATTGGTTGAAGTAGAGGAAAAGAATAGAGATAAACGTGGCGAGAGCGATTTCATTAGCCAGAGGTTAAATTTTCATGTTCGTCATCCTCCCACCAGGGAATTTGGGACAAGCATAAATACGAGACCCCGAGAGGGTTACGAGCAGTTTCGCCGAGCTGAAGCAAACAAGACAAATCACCATTACCGCCGCTGCCCAACATACACACAAAGACCAACCTTTGGCAGTTTCCGTAAAGCTTCGCTGAAAAGCGAACAAAGACACTTTTGAATCGTCACAAACTTGAAAACTCCAATTAGAGTGAACGGCTATTACCAACCAAAACCTCGAATTAATGTTAAGAAGACAAACGCTTCTCTTGGACGAAACTTCCGCTTCGTTGTCGGCTAAGTAAAATTGGCGATTGTTATATTCTGTGTTTTTTTTTTGTTTCTTTTTGTTTGTATATAAAGACTTTTTCCGCAACTTATTCAGGCGTCATTTAATTTATTTTGGTGCCGTTTTCATTAACTCAAATGTGCACGCGCGTCGTCTGGTTCGAGTTGGTGAAGAGTCAGATAGCAAGATTTCAGCGTGACTTCCTTGAGAGCAACATTCACAACGTAGGCGGGAAAAACACCGCTGTAATAGTCGACTTGAATACCAGCTGCTGAATCAAAGCCATCAACGACCAGGCGGCGAGCGTCCGTTCACTTGTCCGCAGAATCAGAAAGAGACTCGTAATGAAAAAAGGAGGCAGTGAAAATTTTACTCTCGCAGTATAAAATGAAGGCATATGAAGGTAGAGGGGAACAGCAAGTAAGCTTTCTAACGAGCTTGTGGATAGCAGAACACTGAATCGTGTGGATAGTAGGTACATTATCAAGAGACGCGACATATAAAAGAATATTTATTTCGCGTCTCTAATTACGAAGTCTACAGATTAGTGAATTGCTACAGGAGGGCTTAGAGAATCTAATACCCACGCGGTGTATAGAGGGTAGGAGAGACAAGAATAGCGCGAGACATATTTGATGGGTTTGAACAAGTGGATGGCGAAACGGAGTTTTGGAGAGATGAGAAATATTAAGAACAACAAGGGATAATGGCATGTCGAAGTCCATGATCTCCTACGCCCTGAAGGAATACGTCACATAAAGAAGAAGAATCTGTAACTGGGCAAAATGTTACGATTTTTTTCTTTAAATTTTTCAAATTATTTCAGTATTATTTTTGCCTGTAGAAACTATTAAATATTATTAAATTAAATAATTAAATTAAATTGAATATTGTTAAATAAATATTTTAATAAATAAACAAATCAATATATTAATACCGTAGTACCAACGTGTGTCACGCTGTAGAAAGAGATATGAACGTACACACAGACACAAAAAATTAAACATAGGACAGCGTAAACACAAAGACGCCTGATAAATGAAAGAAAATGTCGAACAGAAAATATGAAACGAAAACAGAATTACTGTAAAATACAGTATATATCATTTGTTATGAAAGAGAGAGAGAGAGAGAGAGAGAGAGAGACAGACAGACAGACAGACAGACAGACAGACAGACAGACTTATTGAAATTAAAGCGTTTTTGTGCTTTAATTTGAAGTCTTTCTTCGCTGTCTTCATCTTGATTCGTCTTCTTGATTCTACTTTTCATCCGTTTATTTTTATCTAATCGGTCCTTCATTTCCGCTGTGAACGACACAGCAACTCGTAATAAAGACTTCGACTTGCTGCGTTATAATACAGTAATAGCTACCTAGGTGCATACGTGTGTCATGCTTTTACTGTAGTGAATCAAATTAAATGTATTTTGTAAATGCATCATATTTCCGGAGAAAATCATTGCAATGGAAAAAAGAAAAAATGACAAAGACAGGCAGCAAGAGAACGGCAAATAAGAATATGAGAACGATTACGAGCAGCAGAGAGATCAAGATTAGTCAAAGATCAAGAGCCTGCTATGATTGGATTGGATTGAATGTTGAATTGCAGACCAGTTCGAACTTCCTGCACCCTTATGAGGCCCTTGTGCCAGACTAAGATAAACTTAACATAAACCATAAAGAATAATGCCAAAATGCCAGACATAAAAACGTTCTATTTGAAATGCTTCATGTTTCAATTCAGTCAGTTAAGGGCCATACGTGATACACGCTTTGGGCGATCATGTCTCAAAAGAGACATGACTGACTGGGAAGAAGATTATCCCGCAGTAGCTTGTCATTGCTTTCTGCAGTAGACTGGTAGCCAGCCAAGGCTATAGAACCCAAGCTGTCCTATTATTTAACCCATAACTGAAAGGAATAGACGGATTAATACATTTTTCAAGGGTATCAGCGCGTAAGTGAATGCAAGGAATTCAACTGGAATTCGAACTTGGCTCCCCAATTCCTCATTCCGAGTCGATATACACTGCCACACAATGCACATACAACGTACATGCAGAGTGAACTGAAAAAACTTATTTACTTAGTTTTATTTATTTAAATTATTTACTACTGTTCGGTTATTGCTCGATTGTTTTCAATCATTATAGGTTTGTACTACCTGGCCCAGGGATTGAACTCATAATTACAACTGCTTAATCTACGAGGATTTATATGGAAACAACCAGTTTTTTTAAAATGCTCCTTTGAAATATGTAAACAGAAAATCGATAAAGACTTTAAATTGATGTAAACGAACGAGAGTTTAACTGACGCTCCACTCTTCTTCTTCTTCTTCTTCTTCTAAGTGCCTTGTCCTTTCAGGACGTAGGCGATCATGGCCTTCCACGTCTCCCTATTCCTGGTGGCTCTTAGCACGCATTCTCCTGTAACATCTCGCAACCTCCAGTTCTGTCATCCACCTGCTCAGGTCCTTCAAAAATGTTATCTGCTGCTTTCCTCTGTCTCTTTTCCCCTCTATCTAGCCTGTTAGTATCAGATTCGCCAAGCCCTCTTTCCTCATTGCATGTCCCAGGAACTTTAGTTGTCTCTTCCTGATGCTCAGTATTGATTTCCTTTTTGTTTCCATTCTTTCCAACACATCATTGCCCACATGCTCGGTCCATGATATCCGCAGCATCCTTCTGTCGAACCACATTTCAGCTGCTTCAAGTTTTTCTTTCATCTTTGATGATACTGTCCAACATTTACTGCCATAGTGAAAAACTGAGATCACATAGTAATCTAGTACTCTCTTCTTTGTTTCTAGTAAAGGTTTTCTGTGTCTTAATACTTTACTCAGTCCCTGGAGCGCGTCCTTCACCATGCCAATTCCCCTTCGGATCTCTGTGTCGCACTTTCAATCTTCTGTTAGAACACTTCCTAGGTAATTAAATTTTTGTACGTGCTTGATTTTAGTATCTCCCACCTGTATTTGGCATTTTGGGTTGCTCTTTCTGCTGATGACCATGCATTAAGTCTTCTTGCAGTTTATTTGTAGTCTTTTTTTGTCACTCTCTTCAGCTATCTTCTGTAGGAGGTCTTGTAGTTTCTTTTCCGTGTTTGCAATCAGCAGTATCGTCTGCGTATCTTATGTTGTTCAAATTGTGGCCTCTGATGACAAATCCTGGCATAAGATCTGGGGTCCTGTCTGTTTTATTACATATATTATTACACAACGTTTCACTAATAACGTGATCGTTTATAAATCTAATTGTTCTTTGCCATTTTTGTACATTAACATTGTACATTTTTGTACATTATACTTATTTAACTTCGTAAGTTGGTTCCCTGTGTCGTGAAAGACGCCAACTATCATGGCTCTGTATCGAGATCGGAAGGTCATGAGCGCGGTATTGCGCCATAACATAGCTCAGAGGGTTCCTAGACTGTGCAGCGCGCCTAATAGGATAGCAGGTGGGACGGAATGATGGAAGGAACAATCAAAGTTTTACAAACAATTTCCAAAACATTATATGCCAAAAATAAATATGATTTCAGAATTAAAAATATTATTACGGATCACTTGTAATTACATGCATGAGTCCCAGTATCGTGATAAATAATTATTGATCGATTTTATTATTGTGATCAGTCAGTCAAGTGCCATACGTGATATACGCTTGAGCGATCATGTCTCGAAAGAGACATGACTGACTGGGCAGAAGATTATCCCGCAGTAGGTTGCCATTGCTTTCTGCGGTAGACTGGTTGCCGACCAAGGCTATAGAACCCAATCTGTCCTGTTATTTAACCCATAACTGGAAGGAATAGACGGATTAATACCTTTCCCAAGGGTATTTGCGCGTAAGTGAATGCAATGAATTCAGCTGGAATTCGAACTCGGCTCTCCGATTTCTCGTTTTGAGCCGATATCCAATGCACCACAATGCACATTATTTTGGTATCTCTCCCAAACTCCGCGCCACCATCAAATATAACCCACACTGCTTTCCCTGTCTCTCTTTTCTTCTATCCGTCCTGTGAGTATTAGATTTTTCAGGCACTCTTTCCTCATTATGTGTCCCAGGAACCTCAGCTGTTCCTTTCTGTTGTTAGTTATGAGTTTTCTTAAAATTAAAATAAAAGAAATAAAGAAATTTAAATACCTGGGAAGTGTTCTGACAGAGGATGGAAAGGTGCAACACTGAGATCCGAAGACGCATTGGCATGGCCAAGGACGCCTTTCAAAAGCTAACCAGAGTACTGAGAGACAGGAAAATCTGATTGGAAACAGAAAAGACTGCTGGACTGCTATATGATACCTGTCCTCCTGTATGGAAATGAATGCAGGACGATCTCCCAAGGATAAGTCAGTACTTAGATGGGTGACCGCTTGGGAATACCAGGTGCTGTAAGCGTTTAGTGACGGATGTGCGTTGTGGTGCAGTGGATATCGGCTCGAAAAGAGAAATCGGTGAGCCGAGTTCGAATTCCAGTTGAATAACCTGCATTCACTTAAGCACTGGTACCCTTGGGAAAGGTATTAATCCGTCCCTTCCCTCCAGTCATGGATTAAATAACAGGGTAGGACTTGGGGACCCCGCCCTTAAAAACAAATCCCAATGAATCTTGATATTCGAAAAAAGAAAAGAAGTATTACTAGACACAAAAAACTTATATGAAAACAACAATAAATTATTGCAAGAAAAATGTATTACCAGCAATAAATAAATAAAATTTAGTTTACAATAAATGACCCGCCGAGGTTGATATGCCATAAAAACAAAACAACCAACCCCAAGCATAAAGGAAAGCCTCGAGACAGAAGAAATGTGGTTCTACAGAAGGATGCTGAGGACACCATGGACCGAGCACGTGAGCAATGACGAGGTGTTGCTGAGATTTCAAACGAAAAGAAATCCAATAATACTATGACTAAAAGAAACAGTGTTCGCAATAAAGCAAAGGAAAGGCGTGAGTTAAATTTAACAAAAGAAAAATGAACGTATGACGAGACTATATATATATATATATATATATATATATATATATATATATATATGTATATATATATAAAATCATTTTGAGCTTAATTTTGATATTAATAATTTCTCTGTTTCATGTCGTTCTTTGTAAATTCACTCTTATTATTTTTAACTAAAATTCTTAAGAAGATAAAGCAGGAGTTATTTCTGATCAAAAGAGTGCATGGATTTTCCATATATAAATCTGATTTAGATTTTGTTTTTAAATATTCAACTTACTTTAATATAATTCGCCTGCCATCCGGTTCACACACTACCCCGATCTTTTGAACAGGAGTAGAAGTTTATCCCTTGTTTCCTGTTTAGAACTGAACTTCCGAAACCTTCTAAAGTCTACTACAACTCTATACTTTCGACGTCTCCGCCTTAACTATAAAATTTTACTTTTTATTTATTCATTATTTTTATCCTCAATAAGAATAGATAGACTCGCTTATCGTCCGGATAACGCTCATTCGCTGTTTTTTTTCTTTTTCTTTTTTTTAACAGGAGTAGAGGTTTATCTCTTGTTTCCTATTTAGAACTGGGTTTACGGTTCCTACTATAGTCTGCCTCAACTCTATAACTCTACCGTCTAAGACTGATTTCTGAAAATTGATTTGCTACTTATTTGTTATTTATTCCAAAAACGGAATAGATAGGTTTGACTAACGCCCTCTTCCCGGACATTTTGAAAAAAAAGTAGCGGTTTATACCTTTTTTTGTTTTTTTTTGTTTTTATAATCGTGTCGCCCCAAGCAAGGCATATTACTGCCACTGTTGTGCAGGGGGTTACATAGGAGGAAAGTTATGAAGAGTGAGAGGTTGCAAGGGGTGTCAGGAAGAGACTAGGAGAGGGAAGAGATTACTGATGAGAGTGGTGTGGACGAGGAGGGATGTTATGAGGAGTGAGGGGTTGCGGGGGTGTCATGAAGAGAATAGGAGAGGAAAGAGAGTACTGATGAAAGTGGGTGGATGTAGAAAAGTATGAGAGAGAGGATATAAGTTAGTGAGACAGGAGATGACTATTGACTTTACATTTAAATTCTTGGAGATTGTAACTGTCAGGAAAGCAAGTATGCGGAAGAGAATTCTACAGGCGGGAAGTGCGAGAAAAGAAGCTGATGGAGTAGAATTTGCGTTTACAATTTATTGGTTTCACAGTAAAAGGTTGGGACCTAGTTGCTAATCTTGTGGCTCTAGAAAATTCGTATATAGAGGGTAGCAGAGAGCTGTGTTCATCGGAGCAGAAGCCGTGAAAGTATTTGTAGAAGAGGCAAAGTGAAGCCACACTGCGTCGATGAGAAAACGACTGCATCCTAGCTGCCAAGTCGAGATGGATCACATTAGAGATTCTCCGTTGGATTCGGTCGAAGACACCTAAGTAGATAGCAGGGGCACCGGACCATATATGGCAGCAATACTCAATGCACGGGCGGATAGTAGACTTGTATATGTGCAGGATTTTTTGGGACGGGAAAAACTTCCTGGCCCTACACAGAGAAACGACTTTCTTGGCAGCGAATTTAGCTATTGATTCTATATAGTTATTCCACTTGAGGTCTAGTGTGAGAGTTAACCCGAGGAGGCGCAGTGTTTCACTTTCGGTGAGAGAAGTCTGATCCCTGTTAATGGTCGGGAAGAGCGATTGTCTGTGGTGGTTATTAGATGTCAGCTTCGTTTCGAAAGCATTAAAATTTACGAGCCATTTCTTGCCCCAGTCCACTACGGATTTGAGGTCCTTTTCAAGCTCGGCAACGAGGTTTCCTTTTTCAGCCTCGGTAGATTTTTGATGGAGACGAAAGTAAACCGTTGTGTCATCAGCATATATGACCACTTGGGATCTTATTACATCAGGGAGATCGTTAATATAGATAAGGAAGAGCGTAGGATCTAGAATAGAGCCTTGAAGGACACCCGCATTCATGTGATAGTATTGGGATGCTTGTCCTTTCAATACCACCCTCATTGTACGGTTTGAAAGGAAGGACTGAATTAGGTCAAACAATTGTCGAGTTATACCATAACCCTGAAGCTTGCATAGAAGGCCAGCCTCTGTCAAACGCTTTGGAGATGTCAAGAGCCACAGTTCGGGCTTCGCCATTTTCCTGTTTATAACTGCGTTTCCGGTTCCAGCTAAAGTCCACCTCAACTCTATAACTCTACCATCTAAGATTGTTCTCTGAAATGTTATTTGCTATTTATTTGTTATTTATTCCTCAAACGGAATAGATAGGTTTGAATTTAAATTCTGACCTCGTCTGTTGCAATCACACACACACACACACACACACACACACACACACACACACACACACACACACACACATCTTGTGCGTGTGTATATATACAAGATATATATATATATATATATATATATATATATATATAACTTACGGTTACTATGTCAAATTCAAGAACTAATACGTTAATCTACTAGGCTAGTGTCACATGAAATTAACAAAAATATAAGACAAATTTCTATATTTTGAAAATTTTGTGAAAAAGAAACAATTCTTGAGATTTTTTAAAATTTCAGCTAGTTATGCATTTACACACACACACACACACACACACACACACACACACACACACACACATACCCCCCCACATATATATATATATATATAATATATATATATATATATATATATAGACCCATATATATATCCTCTCTAATATAATGAAGACCGTTTTGTATATATATATATATATATATATATATATATATATATATATACCACCGGCCATAATTATTAGGCCACCTAGTGTTTTAAAAAATGATGTATTTCATACTATTTTTTAGTATTTATTGTTAAGTGAATAATTGTAAATGAAAATAGAATGATTATTTTGTTAATACGGCACTATATCATATGCATCAAATGACTTTATAAATGTTTAATAATAGCCTATATTGCAGTATCATCAATGAAAAATAAAGAAAATTTAGGGTGATTCGGACGAGTTCATCTTTGCTTCTTCGCCTTGTAAAATTTTGCAAAGTAATAATAACAAAATAAACATTTTATTTTCATTTAGAATTATCCACTAAAAATAGTATGAAATACATAATTTCTTTTAAAATCTGGGGTAGCCTAATAATTATGGTCGGTATATATATATATATATATTGATGATATATTGAAAATATAAGTCCAATAAACCTGGTTTGAATACAATCAATTTTGATATTTCCAATAACGTACTGAAATGCCTGTAATCAGATCAGGGACCACAACGCCAATATTTTGTCACTGTCTTCGGCCATCCGCCACGGTAGTGATGGACTTATATTTTCAATTTAATTCTCTTTATTGTTAATAACTTAAATGTTCTATGTTTACTGTGTGTTAATATTTATTCTTTGATAATGGCTTATATGAGCCGAAAGCTTAGATCCGATAAAAAAATCAACAATTACTGTGATTTTTTGTTGTCTTTCAACGATATCACCATCAAGTATATCAGACGGTATGAACGGATCCTACACAAAATTAATAGACAAAACTTGTCTATATTATTCAATGAAACCTGCATTAATGAAAAAATGCTGCCAAAACACACACACACAATATATATATATATATATATATATATATATATATATATATATATATATATATATATTCTGTCAGGCTCATGGGGAGAGAGACAATAGCGAGGCAGCGCCGACTTAGTCCATTCTCTTTACTACCATTCATTAAACCTTACTTTCCGTCTTGAAAGTTCCTGTCGTGTGTTTACTTTTTTAGCAGTGCCTTCTTTTCTTAAATTTTTATTTCAATAATTATGTCGTCGTGTGGTGAAAAAAAAAATGCTCTTTGTTATAAAAAAAGACTGTTGTGTATATATATATATATATATATATATATATAGTCATCAGCATCAGCAGACAGATCTGTTTCACTGTATCACAGCTCATCAGTACTGTTAAACTCCGGTTGCTTTTTAACCCAAAATTGAAAACCGACCGAATTGGCGTCAGTCGGCGATTCTACCTCTGAGCTATGGGCGCTCGGTAGAAGGAGGCAGATTTTTTAAGCGTGTATATTATCATTATACACGCATAATAGCTGAGAGTGTTCTAATTCATTGCTGAATGAGCGATGCGTATGCTAGAGTAGCTACTGTTTTTCCATTCTTCCAGAGTGCTCAATCAGAGTGTGAGAGCGTAATGTCGTGGACCCGGTTAAAGGTCCAGCAAGAATAACACAAAACAATCAAATAGGAAATAACGAATATATATTAAACGCGGCAAAATACAACACTTGGAACTTTGTTAGCAGAACGATAATGCGGGTTAGTGTGTAATACTATAATTCGACCCTAGAACTAGGACTCGTAATGATCGTTACGGTAGCAGTGTTCGTAGACGACTCTCGGCTATGTTCAGGGCGCTCTCCTCAGTCTGCTCTCTCAGGCTACTCCCAGACTACTTCCAGGCTCCTTGCACCTCTTGTGAGGGCAGGTATATGTAATGGTTGGAAGAGTTCATTCCGTTTGATCGGTGATGTCGCCATGACAATATACATGTTTTTTTTTTTCATTATCTGTCTATGATTCATTATCTACACCCTTGTGTGAATTAATTGAAAACAAAACGAATAATATCTTCCTAGAATCTTTCACATTTTCTTTGGTTAGTTATTCATGGCGATCTTCTTCCGATCGCATTTTTTAAAAGTTTTGTACTGATGGATACTGTTTGTTTGATACATAAATTGTCAATATGAATAAATGTAGATATCTTTAACTTTATACAAAACGTGTACAGAAGAGTTCTCAGCCCGAGCCATTTCCTAAAACCGATCCACAAGTCATTTATTATTTATTTACTTTTTTTGGTCGGGTTGAGAAATTTTCAGCACTACTCGTCTGTAACATAAATAATTATTATATTTTATAATCATCTTCACAGAACGTGAAAAATATATCTGAATGCATTTGTCTATGCGACCAGTCACGTCGAATTCCAGAAATTATAAAATTAAAACTTTAGCGTCCCTATTAAGATGTACAGAAGGACAGAAAGTGTGGAGAGCCATGGCTGCCAACGTCCAGAAGGGACCCGATACATAGAAGAAGAAAAGATTTTCAGTGTTTCACGTCGGTCTGTAATTATAACCGATGCACACGTTTATATTTAACCCACCTTATATCTGCCTAACATTTTCCATATCAATAAATACGTGTCTTTAGTCTGATAAAGACCTAGTTAAGTCAATTTTTCCCATATCAATCAGAAGATTTATTTCGTCTGATAAATCGCGTTACATAGATTTGTTCACCATAAAATTCCATCAATGGGAAAGTGTATTTATTTTGATGAGGTTTTCATTATGGAAAAGTGTATTTATTTTGATGAGGTTTTCATTATGGGAAAGTGTATTTATTTTGATGAGGTTTTCATTATGGAAAAGTGTATTTATTTTCATGAGGTTTTTATTATGGGAAAGTGTATTTATTTTGATGAGGTTTTCATTATGGGAAAGTGTATTTATTTTGATGAGGTTTTCATTATGGAAAAGTGTATTTATTTTGATGAGGTTTTCATTATGGGAAAGTGTATTTATTTTGATGAGGTTTTCATTATGGGAAAGTGTATTTATTTTGATGAGGTTTTCATTATGGAAAAGTGTATTTATTCTGATGAGGTTTTCATTATGGGAAAGTGTATTTATTTTGATGAGGTTTTCATTATGGAAAAGTGTATTTATTTTGATGAGGTTTTCATTATGGGAAAGTGTATTTATTTTGATGAGGTTTTCATTATGGAAAAGTGTATTTATTTTCATGAGGTTTTTATTATGGGAAAGTGTATTTATTTTGATGAGGTTTTCATTATGGGAAAGTGTATTTATTTTGATGAGGTTTTCATTATGGAAAAGTGTATTTATTTTGATGAGGTTTTCATTATGGGAAAGTGTATTTATTTTGATGAGGTTTTCATTATGGGAAAGTGTATTTATTTTGATGAGGTTTTCATTATGGAAAAGTGTATTTATTCTGATGAGGTTTTCATTATGGGAAAGTGTATTTATTTTCATGAGGTTTTTCCTTATGGGAAAGTGTATTTATTTTGATGAGGTTTTTATTATGGGAAAGTGTATTTATTTTGATGAGGTTTTCATTATGGAAAAGTGTATTTATTTTCATGAGGTTTTCATTATGGAAAAGTGTATTTATTTTGATGAAGTTTTCATTATGGGAAAGTGTATTTATTTTGATGAGGTTTTCATTATGGAAAAGTGTATTTATTTTGATGAGGTTGTCATTATGGAAAGTGTATTTATTTTGATGAGGTTTTCATTATGGGAAAGTGTATTTATTTTGATGGGGTTTTCATTATGGGAAAGTGTATTTATTTTGGTGAGGTTTTCATTATGGAAAAGTGTATTTATTTTGATGAGGTTTTCATTATGGGAAAGTGTATTTATTTTGATGAGGTTTTCATTATGGGAAAGTGCATTTATTTTGATGAGGTTTTCATTATGGAAAGTGCATTTATTTTCATGAGGTTTTCATTATGGAAAAGTGTATTTATTTTGATGAGGTTTTCATTATGGGAAAGTGTATTTATTTTGAGGAGGTTTTCATTATGGAAAGTGTATTTATTTTTATGAGGTTTTCATTATGGAAAAGTGTATTTATTCTGATGAGGTTTTCATTATGGGAAAGTGTATTTATTTTGATGAGGTTTTCATTATTACAATATATATTTCATCAAATAACATTTCTTTAGTCTGATGACGTTCTCATTATATAGATTTTTTTCCCATATGATTCTGTATATATTTTTAGTCTGATGAAGTCCTCGTTACATAGAATTTTTTCACATATAATTATATTGATATGAACATATTTTTACTCTGGTGAAGTCTTGCTTACGTAGAGTTTTTAACCTAATTCTTTCAATAAGAATATTTGTTTATTCTGATGAAAACATTGTTACATAGATTTTATTCCATATATTTCTATCAATATATCTCATTAGTATGTTGATGTCCACGTTGCATAGATCTTTCCCATACGATTCTATCAATAAGAACATGTTTCAAATGAATGATGTTCTCGTTTCACAGATGGTTTTTCCAATATAATTCTATGAATTAGAATATTTCTTTCGTCTGATGAAGTCCTTGTTACACAGATTTTCCCCATATAATTGTATTAATAACAACAATTCTGTAGTCTGGTGAAGTACACTTTAGATTTTTCCAATATTATTCTATCGGACGAGTTCATCTGTGCTTCCTTGCCATTTAAAATTTTGCAAATAATAATAACAAAAACCATTCTATTTTCATTTAGAATTATCCAGTTGGCAATAAATACTAAAAATAGTATGAAATACATATATTTTTTTAAAACTGGAGTGGGCTTTTTATTATGGGCTGTAGTATATATATATATATATATATATATATATATATATATAATAACACGCGAAAAGGGCATATATACACAGAAAGAAAAGGAAAAATAGAGAGCAGCAGCGCGAATGCGTGTGTGCCCATGTGTGTGTGTGCGTGTGTGTCCGTGTGTCTCTGTGTGTGTATGTGTGCATCTGCCTCTGCCTACGTGTATCCTCTGGATAGACGTTCGCACAAAGCACACACCCTGCCTCTGATGCCTCGAGTTACTGATATAAGCGTCTTGTTTTCGCGCACCGGCTCGTGTGTGTATGTGTGTGTCTGTGTGTCTGTGCCAGTGTGTGTGTGTTTTTGTCTATCAGCGAACATTCAAAAGAAACCTTGCGTTAGGTAGACTAGGTACATTTGCACCCGGGTAGGCATTTCAATTGCTACAAGTTGTCCTTTTTTTTTATAGCTTAAGGACATTTGGTGCAATTAGTCGCGCGCGCACGCACACACGCACGCATTTTGAATGTAATGTTTTCTTATCATAATGTAATGTGATATTTATAGATGTTCGATTTATTTTCACGATTTTTTTCGGTTATATCTTTTCAAATATATTTTTAGTATTTAAAATGCTGGTCCCTACAGTTTTATATCTCACTATATATACCAGAAAATAAACAGTTGTAGTAGATATCGGCTCAGAATGAGAAATTGGGGAGCCGAGTTCGAATTCCAGTTGAATTCATTGCATTCACTTACGCGCAAATACTCTTTGGAAAGGTATTAATCCGTCTCTTCCCTCCAGTTATGGGTTAAATAACAGGACAAATTGGGTTCTGTAGCTTTAGCTGGCAACCAGTCTACCGCAGAAAGTAATGACAAACCTACTGTGGGATAATATTCTGTCCGGTAAGTTATGTCTCTTTCGAGACATGATCGCCCAAGCGTGTATCACGTATGACACTTATCTGACTGACTGAATCGTTGTATAGTCACATTAAAAAGCTCGTTAGAGTAATGGTTTGCTGTTGAATCGGAGATTGGGATTGATATCCAAGTTCGAATTCCAGTCGAGTTCATTACATTCATTTACGTGCTAATAGTCTAGGAAAAGGTATGAATACAAATTTTCTCCATCCAGCTATGGGTAAAAATAGCACAACAGACTTGATTCTATTGCCTTGGTTGGCAACCGGTCTAACTCTGAACTCAAAACTCTACGTAGCGCTATTGAAGCACATACTATGCTGCTAAGGATCATTCACATTGACTCAATGTTTCTGTCTACAATTCGTATAATTTTTTCTGAATATTTAAATGCTTTCACGTTGTTAACGGACTTTAGCAGAGTAAAAATTTCGAATTTGTGATAAGTGTTTCTTATAGAGAGTATAAATTTGATATCTAGTACAAATTCCATAAATGTATCAGACACTGACGAGCGGTGTTTTCACGAAACTATGAAGTCGGCGCGCAAGATAAGTCATTTGAACCATCGTTGACTATATATATATATATATATATATATATATATATATATATATATAGGTTAAAGTGCTCAATATCAGGGATAGATCGTATATAAATACAAAAGAGTATATATTGAATACAACACCCAGGGGAGGCAGTTTGTTTCAATCTTAAACGGATATATATTTCTCTCTATATCACTCACTCGCCCTTTTATCTGGAGCTGTAAAATACGCCCACTGCATCTCTGCAAAGAAGTAAGACCCTCCCTCAATGAGGCCACCTGCTTGCCGTGGGTGGCGACACGTAATGCTTGATGACAGCATCTGGTGGATGAGCAATTCATGACTCGGGTCTATAAGTGTTCATGTAATAAGCAATACTCCTCTTTGGTCTTTATTTGGGCTAGATGGGCGGTCGGAGAGACCCGATCCCATCAATCGACTGGTCATGTCAAGCACTAGCGGCTATATAAGCCCGACATTGTCTGAAAAACTGATCACACAACGCACTAACACCCAACTCTTTATTATTTTAAAAGTGCTTGAAGACAGTTATTGCAGGTCAATCGAGTCGAAAAAAAAAAACAAACAAACAAAAAAACGAACAAACTTTGATCCCTGTTTCATATTAAGGGGTCGGGTTTTTTTGGGTACTGAACCTGTGAACAGCGACGAGGTTTTGGAGAGAATGAAAACGATAAGGAAACTTATACATAACATCAGAAAGAAATAGCTGAAGTTTCTGGGACACGTAATGAGGAAAGAGGGCTTGAAGAATCTGATACTCTCAAGGTGGATAGAGGGAAAGAGAGACAAGGGAAAACAGCGCGTGAAATACTAGATGGGCTTAAACAAATGGTTGGCAGAGAAGGTTTTAGGAGAAATAACAGAACAAAATATATTAAAAGCAACAAGAAACAGGAAGATGTGGAGGGCCATGATCGGCTACGTCCTGAAGAGACATAGCACATAAAAAAACAGGTAGATGCTAAAAATTAACAGGGCTTAAATTTCTCTCCCGACAAAAGTGGGCTCGTAGATGTATCTCCGTCTCAACCGTGACGGATGGGTTTAACCCCCTCGGTAAATTGACAATAGTAATTCGATCTCGTGGTGTGTAATAAACCCACAGGATTATTAAAATATAATAACAAATCATATGACAAATTTAAATAAAAACCGCAAAAGGAAATTCTCTAATTTTATCCAGAAAATGAAATCGGAACGGAATTCTCTAAAAAAAAAAATTTAGATTCATTTTCTTTTTATTTCCATTACTTTTGTTATTATATATCCAACACTGATAATAAAGATTTGCCAGTTGTATTAAATTAATGTAAGATCCAGGGCACAAGTTTCGTGTAGATGATTGTTGTGGATTAGTTTTCGCACTGAAAGTTATAATCGTGCTATGACGATTGCGAATCGACTTAACGCACCCAAAATGTTAGAAACTTGGTAATCTTCCACTGTAAGCTGACTCTTTAGTATTCGGTTCTACTGAACTCCAATAGAACACTAAAAAACTCTTTAGAACTTCCAAGAACTCCTATGAACTTACCAAAAACCTCTCGAGTTAACTTCCTGTTAACTCTTATTAATATAGGAGGGAGAGTCCATTATCTGAGGAATAGGTGTGTTTCACCATAACAATGACCTTGCGATCAAGGGATTCGTCTTGGTGAATTGTTTTCTCTTTTGATCAGAGGAGTAGCATTTTTATGTCAGAATTGTGGTCAGTCTCATAACGGTGAGCACCTAATACATTTATTGTACAGTATTGTTCTGAAAAATGAAAATTTTTTCTGTAGTGATATAATGCTTTTATAAACCATTACAATATTAAGCTCTATTTTGTATCGAGCACTCTTTATAAAAATAAATGTTTGAACAGTTCTCTAACTTTCTTATAATATATATATATATACATATATATATATGTGTGTGTGTGTGTGTGTGTGTGTGTGTGTGTGTGTGTGTGTGTGTGTGTTACAAAAAAGTGAAAGAACACGTAGATCAAAAACCCACTGTTCAAGCATTTACATTTATAAAGGGTGCTCGATACAGAGCAGAGTTTAATATTGTAATTTTGTTATTACAATGTTTTATAAAAGCATAATAGGTCCAAGCTATCCTGCCCCATTTTATAACCCAAATATTAAACCTCCATGGTTACATAATTCTCAATTTTGATTGAACAATTTTGACACACATAAATACATTTCCTCCAGCAACCACTCTCTAATTTTCTAAATAACCATGAATTCATCTTGTATTTTTTAAAAATAAATCATTTTGACCATTTATTTTAACATATCACCTGAACAGGAACAACTTTCTTCTGAAACATGAACATTTTTGTGTACTGATATTATGCTTTTATAAACCATTGTAATAACAAAATTACAATATATATATATATCAAACATACGCTTGACTGGGGGGAGAAGTGCTTTGTGACCATTGCTATCTTATCAACATTTACTATTTTCTTTTCACTTTGGTATACGTTATAATCAAACTAAACACAAATGACATTTAAAGCATGGTAAACTTTTAGAGATTTTGACTTAATTCTAGGGCTTTTTTTGTCCAAACCCTTGAATTTGTCTTGCTAATGCTAAACATATAAAAAAAAACACTATATTATATTTTTTATTCATAATGTTGAGTGTGTTAAAAACATTCAATCTTTTAACAAGAAAAACTCTATATATATTGTTATGGTGCCCTCCTAGGAGGAATGGACTCTTCTTTTTGTTATATATAATTACCTGTGTGACTTCTAAAGAGCTGTTATCGAAAGCAGTTAACTGCCTTGCGTATTGTCGAGCTCCCTGCCTCAGTTGAGATTCTGCTGAAGGTTAGAGTCTCGTCTGGGAAAAATCAGACATCAATTTTTGGCCGGGCTATATGGTCCGGATTACCCATATTAAAAAGGCCTTGTGCAACATTTTGTCTTAAGTGGGAAGACAATTAAATACCGCAGTTATCGAAAGCAGTTAACTGCTTTGCGCGTTGTCGAGCTCTCTGCTTTCGGGCGGAGAGTAGTCTAGGTCTAGGTTCCGCCGAAGGGAACAGTCACGCCAGGGGTAAAATTAGACAGAAATTTTTGCCCAGGTTATATGGCCCGGATTACCCACATTAAAAAGGCCTTGTGCCACATTTTGTGTTAAGTTGCAAGGCGACTAAATACCGCAGTTATCGAAAGTAGTTAACGAGAGCCGTTAACAAAGTCAGTTGACGACAGCTACTAGTCAGGCAATAAGCAACGTATTAATACCTTCGAACTTACTTATTTCTAGTTACTTATTATTAACACTTACTTTTAATATCTTGTTTTTTGTTATACTAAAACACTGTTTTCAACCTACCTTCTTACCTTCTTATTCCGTGTCTTACTTCCGGCACAAACCGGTCACTATAACTTTGAGGCAAAGTTTCGCCGCAATTCAACAACAAATTTGCGACAAAGATCCACTACATACATAAATGTGTGTTTTTGGTCATAATTAAATTTGATCACTACTTAGTTATATTAAAAAGTGCTCAATACGTGTATATTGTAGAGTTTTTGAATATTTTTCATTTGGAAATGAGTTATCTCTGCAACCTAGGTTTCAACTTTTCGGTATCAGGTGATTTATAATAACATTTTTAAAAGGTACAACAGGAATTTGTACGAACGCACGAGTGAAATTTTTAAACAACTGAAAATAAAAAAAAAATGCAGGGAAGAGTTATTAAAGGATCTTACAACACTTTCACTCATGTTTGTATGAACCTAATATGTATTTACAGGTGTGATTACATCTGGATATCTGATCTTTCATTCAGTAATTTTTGTTCTAGAAACATTATAATGGCTAATTTTTCTTCTTGACATGTTACTTCCATGACAAAAAACTCATACTGTACTTTACCTAACAAATACACTATCAGCTCAATTAACGAATTTTTACAAATCCTTTACCCCAATAAATCTCACGACGAAATCTTAACATCCTTAGACGTTGAAAAATTGTTCCCTCACATTCCAATCCATGAAACGATTTATATTATTTTAAATAACATTTACTACCATTCTTCTCTGACCTCTGAAAATTAACCCCACAACACTAAAAAGAAAAAACATAACTTTTATTAACATTCACAACACAAGACCCTTTCCACGACCATCTCTGTAATATTTATACCCAAACTGACGGCGTCGCTACGATCCACCCTCTCGTCCTTTATTTTCAGATTTTTATATGGCTCACTTAGAAAACAAAAAACTTAATAAAATAAATAAACCCACCATTTATTCCTGATATACTGATGGCATCTTCATCGAAGCTAAATCAGTTAATGATATTGTGATATAGCACAAGAACAAAATTGTAGGGTACCCAGTGAGGATCGAACTTTTGTCTTTGATGAAATTCCCGAAAGAACGAAACTTTGTCCCCTGGAACTAATATTTGTAGACCCAATCCCCCACTGCACCAAATGACCACAAATATTCGTCTCTTTTTGTAGAATTTTACAGTCGTCATGTTGGGAGAATAAATGAATTGTGTTTGCCGCATTCGGAACCTCGAAAAACGTTGCAAAAGCTTGATTTGGTTTTTAAAGTAAAAGATCTATTTGGTAGTTGGGCAGGAGAGTCACCCGACCTCAATCCTGCTGAGAATTTGGGGATATCATGAAAAAAGACATTTTACTTTATTCAATGTACAATAGTATTCGTGTCATCATAAAAGTTTAAAAATATTATAAAAACTTTGCTGGATTCTAATTATTTACAAAAACTTCACCCGATACAAGGCTTATGAGACACTAAAGGTAGAGAGATCCTGGATTAAGTTGTTGTGTGGAAGTTAAAAGAGGAAGTAAGTGCAGGTAAGATGAATTTTGGACCTTGACTTGAAGAGTTTATGACTTTAGCTCCGGTGTCCATTCCACAAAATAGTCATTTTCAGGTAGGAACTGTCAAAGTGAAAGTTCCTACTTACCAATGAAATACGAAGGAAATAAGAATGATTTGACTTTGTGTAACTGGCATAACGGATCTTAGTAGTAAAGTGATGAAATCTGTAGTGAAATCAATCTACATAGATTTGTTTTTGTTCAATAGTCTTATTATGTTTCAGTTTTTAGCAAAATATATGTCTGTGTATGTTTGTTTGCATGTATGCATGTGTGTGAGTGTGGGATTATATGTGTGCATGAGTGTGTGTGTGCATATATATATATATATATATATATATATATATATATTGTATAAATGGGCAGCAATATCTCTTTTATGCAGGTTTCATTAAAAATGACAGTACCTTGTATGCCATTTTTAATATATATATAATTAATTTAATATATATATATATATATATATATATATATATATATATATATATATATGATTATTATCTATCTATCTATCTATCTATCTATCTAACTGAAAATTCAGGAATCGCACTATACAAGAAATCGGTTTATATACGGTAAAATAAATCATATTATGTCATAGCTAAATATGGAAAATTGTTTTTGTTTAATAGAATAGTTTTTATGGGTCACCTAGTAGCGAAAATAAATGTTTGTGCGTGTGTTTATATATATATTGGTCAATTATGTAAAAGTAACATAGTTTTCCAAATTTTATATAAATCATTTTGCTAATCGGAAAGTTTAGGTTCTAATCGATAAGAATGCACTGAAAAAGTAAAAAAAAAAAAAAAAAAAAATGAAAAGAAAAAAAATCTATCTATCCCACATGAAAATGTCTTACACACAGCGTGTCTGGATACGTATTGTATTTCATGTATGTTCATTTATTGATGAAATATAATTATGCTACAAGTGGCTTTGAATGTCACTTGAAGAGACTAGCCAATAAGCAATTTCACGGGAACCTTCTTCCGTTATATCAGGCATCATCAAAGAGCATAGACTCAGATTCGCAGTGTATTGCTGCAGAGCTAAAGACAAAATTATTAGTGAAGTTCTTAGGAGTCTGCGCAAGGAAGAGTTAGCACAGGACGGCAAGTCGCGGCCTATAAGAAGCAGATTTGCAGTATAAACAGCAATATTAATGACCTGACAAATCTGATGGACAAAGAAATTGGATAGTGGCAGAGAGTAATGGAAATCTCTGCAGGTAGTTCAACCAGAGGAGGAAGATGATATATATGGGTAATTTGAAACATTTGAAAAATATTTTCTTAAAATTTCAGAGTTATTTGTAGAAATGATACTTACTGACATCTTTTTGTAACATTTTCTTGAAAGTTAAACTCTTCAAAGTATTTTTCAAAGTTATTGTTTTAAATATATAAAATAATTCCTCAATATATATATATATATATATATATATATATATATATGTATCAGCATGTGGTGTAGATATAGAAGAATCCAAAGGAGTATCCTGTACATACAGTGGTAGGATAACTCTCTAAGAGAGCTCTAAATATATATGCATATAAATACAAATAGAGCAAATATAAAAAAAATTAAGGCAGACACGTTATTACATGGTAAATAGGGGGTATAGACCTATTTCAGGCGAACCATCATCAGCTTCCGTCTTTATTGTGCAAAAGATTTTACACGAATTTTAAACGAATTCGGGGAATATAGCGTTACCGCCTTTTTTATATAATTTTTAACTACCCAGTAATTTTTAAAATTTAGGAAACTATTCTTCGTAATCTAATGTTCAATTGAATGTTAGGTATTTTGACTTTAAATTTATTTTAGTCATTTTCTGATAACATCGTACGCCCAGATTTACAAAAATCGGTACGTTTATGCGCAAAAATAATTATTTTGAAGATACTAGAGGTCGCGGAATAATAGTCAGCTTTTCTGTTTATGATTAATAAATATAACTTTTACTTAATGTCATCTAACACGTACAAATTAATACAGAATGTTGAAATATTTCAAACTTTATAAGTTATTTAAATTAAGATTTTAAAAAAATTAACAACTCATTATTTATATATAAAAAAAAAAATGAACACAATAATGTCCATAATAGAGCTTCTTCATAAAAACAATTAAACACTTTCTCATCAAATAATGTCTTAGTTTTATTGTTTATTTCCTTTTGCGGTTAAAAGCAGATTTTTGGTAACAGGAGGTCTTGGTGTACAAAAAAAAAAAAAAAAAAAAG
>JBBBDQ010001821.1:2307500-2467500 GCA_037127315.1 Ascarosepion bandense | reverse complement strand
CTTAATATGATTTTTTTCTCTCTACTTTTTACTTTTAAATTTAAATTCGACTTTCTTTTACTAATAAGCTGGATCATGTTTGGTTAGATTAAAAACTTGGTTGACACGAGAAAAAAGTTCAAAATAGCCACTTTGTTACTTGTCGCCTAATCTACCAAGCCTGTCTCAAAATAATGAGATAGATAATAAATAGACAAAGAGAAAGATTGAAAGAAGGTATAAGATGTTGTAATTTACGAAAATCCGTAAACAATTGTGAATATTTCAACTTGGAACATTTATCAAATTCACATCTCTTTTTATCCAATATTAATCAAGAATTGAACGTGTGTTGTGATGCAGTGAATATCGGCTGGAAATGAGAATTTAGAGAGCCGAGTTCGAATTGAAGTTGAATTTTTTTTAGAGGTTTGTTTATAAAAAAAATTTAGCTAATTTACAATTAAATACAACATTACATCACGGAGAATAATTTCCTAAATATGAAAGTACTGTGTACATAAAAAAGGTGCTAACATGATATTCCTTGATCATTTTTAGAAATATATCTATCGTAGAATAACATTAGATAAATTCCCATCAATCATTTATGCTGTCAACATTTCAACGGTTTAAATAAACAGCTACTGTGTGTTTAAAAATACATTTCTGTGATATTTATAGTAAGTAATATTTGTTTAAAATCAGACCAACTAAACTTAAAATCAGCTTATATTCCTCAAATAAATATTTATGCATAATTTTATGGCTTTAACTAAATATATTTTGAGTGAAATTGTATGCCTTCAACTACAGAAAATATATGGTTGGTACGTTTTTTTATATTGAAATGTATTGCTGGTACTTCTACTATGATATGTACTTTGATACTTTCATAGAGTTTTGTTTTTGTTGGGGGGGGGGCACTAATTGTCCACAACTGGGACCCTAACAGATGCTACCACTACGTCTCAGGGTGAATCTGGGAACAACAGCAATTAAGTGGTCGTACGACACTCCTCAAACTCTTCAATCTCCCGATCAGAGGCCTTTTCTTGCCTTACTGCCAGATGGAGTTTATAACACCGAGGACGACATCAAGACAGTGACAGTGCTGATAGCAGACACAGAAAGAAAACTACAAGACCTCCTACAGAAGGTAGCTAAAGAGAGTGACAAGAACAGACAACAAATAAACTGCAAGAAAACCGAATGCATGGTCATCAACAAAAAAGGGCAGCCCAAAACGCCAATTACAAGCGAGGGACTCTAAAATCAAGCAGGTACAGAAATTTAAATACCTAGGAAGTGTTCTAACAGAAAACGGAAAGTGTGACACTGAGATCCGAAGGCGAATTGGCATGGCGAAAGAAGCATTCCAGAAGTTGAGTAAAGTATTAAGAAACAGGACAATTTCACTAGAAACAAAGAGGAGAGTACTGGATTGATATGTGATGTCGGTTCTTCAATATGGCAGTGAATGTTGGACAATATCTTCGAAGATGAAGGAAAAACTTGAAGCAGCTGAAATGTGGTTCTACAGAAGGATACTGCTGATTTCATGGACCGAGCATGTGAGCAATGACGAGGTTTTGGAAAGGAAGGAGACGAAAAGGAAATTAATACTGAGCATCAGGAAGAGACAACTAAAGTTCCTGGGACATGCAATGAGGAAGGAGGGCTTAAAGAACCTGTTACTAACAGGCCAGATAGAGGGAAAAACAGACAGAGGAAAGCAGCGGATAACATATTTGAAGGACCTGATCAGGTGGATGACGGAACGAGGGTTGCATGGTGCAACAGGAGAAAGCGTGCTAATAGCCACCAAGGTCAGGGAGATGTGGAAAGCCATGATCGCCTACGTCCTGAAAGGGCATGGCACATAAAAGAAGAAGAATATTACGATTACGACGCTGTAGAAGTTAAATTGCACTGCTTGAGGAAACTGTTGAACATCTTGTAGGATCTGTTGAATAGCATAGGAATTATCTATTTGAACAAGTAAATCAATTTCAAGACTAAAAATCACAGCAGAATTATTTGAATAGTGTTTTGGACACATACTGCAGCGTTTACTCTCAAAGTTCCCTCCACAAAAGCGGAGAAAACATTTGATATATGAAACTACGCACACTGATTCTAAGGACTAGACCTGCGAGTCATGGACTGAAAGACGTCTTACACAGGTCTATATCGCATGTGACTATCATTTGCTTAAAGGTAGAATCGACTTACGTCGCTGAACAATAAAAAGCACCATCCATTCATCAAGCGACGCTCTAGTGACACCACTGGAAACTGGCAAGATGCTTCTGGTTCATAAATTGAAATCTGAGTGGAGTCACGCTGCAAATTTAGGATGACACTGCTTCTAGGGTCACTTTTGCTCTGATCTGTGCTATGAACGCCTTCCGGCCTGTCACTTCCGTTGTGTCGATCTTGGCGAGCGTCGATACAATGTTGCTGCCTAGAACAAGGAAATGTTAAATTTACCAATTGTTGCTAGCGTCGAAGCACTGCGTGATTTTTCATCATCTCGAAAGACCACAATCTCAAAATCTTCTAATCGAGCAAAAGGCGTACATGTACATCTTCGTGGAATGGCACCTGTTTGCACGGGGGATCCTTTAGCTCATTGAATCTTATCACAGCATGAGTCGCTAGATACATCAGATACACAAACGGTGTACAGTTGTGGATGTTAATATAACGCAAGATGGCCGAAAAACCTTACTTGTATGGCTACTATCCAAACATATAAACACTGTACCGAAGTTAAAATAAGCATCGTGTTTCATAGAATGCCAATTAAATTTTCCGTTATGTTATATGGATCAGAACAAGACAACCAGTACTTCGACCTTTCAGAAGCGACATTTGTTTCCGTTAGAAATATTCCTGGAAGTGGAAAGGAAATAAATGAATATATTCTAATGGTTGCTAAAATTGTTTTAGCTGTCGCCTCCTTAACTCCCAAACCTCAACCCTAACGCGCCATCCTTGTGAAACACTTGAAGTATACTGTAGTGAAGGCACGGTGGAGTACTGGGTAGCGACCCTGATTGAGGAATCGATAAAAGAGTCGGAATCGTTACATTCACTCATGTCTTGGCAAAGTTATGACGCCATCTATTCTCCACCTAGCTATGCATAAATAGCAGGACAGACTGGGTCCTATAATCGTGCACTGAATTGCAACGGCGCAGTTAGCTGAGCTTGGTGAGTATGGCTACACCCCTAAAGATATGGTCTTCAAGGGTGTAGCCATTTTCATCATGTCCTCTCGGAAAGAGTTCCTTCAACAGGAATAAGAAGGCCCTAGATTTGGATTTGGATACTGCATTCAAAGCAACAATTTATCTAACAAGGTAAACGGAAATATGTATTTTGACCCACTTTTTTAATCAAATGAGTTTTTGAAGCAATATTTTAGTAAAAAAGTGCGTTTTATACACCGTCAAATAATATATGAACTTTTTAAGACCGTCAAGACTTGTGCTTGGTATCTGATGTCAGTGTTAAATGAAACCTTTAGTTGTGGAAAGCAGTAAGATTTGGGTAGTGTTTTACTTACTAGAACGCACACACACATACACACACACACATACACAGACAGACATACGTGCAAACACAGACACACTATAAAAATTTCCACCAATGATAAGGGCATATAAAAAGAAAAATCGAGAAATATATTATTAGTAAGTTATCAGTATGCTGATACCCTCTGACGAGTGGACGGATGCGTCCGTCTAGTAACTCTACAGTCGAGATGTTGAAAGTAATATCAATTGACTAAATGACTAAACTTTAACTTAACCTTTATATATATATATATATATATATATATATATATATATATATATAGTCATCCGACTATATATCTCATCAGACAGATCTGTATCACAGCTCATCAGTACGATTAGACATCCGATTGCTTCTAGCTAGGATTGAAACCCGATCGAATATACGTGAGTTTGCGATTCTACCTCTGAGCTATGGACGCTCGGTAAAGGAAGGCGGACTTTAGCGTGATACATAAAATGTATACCATATACATACGCCAGTGGCTGAAAGTGTTCAAATTCATTAATATATGACTGAATTAACGATGCGTAGATGCCTGAGTAGCTACTGTTTTTTCAAAGTTTACCATATATATGTATATTAATTCAAATTTTTCGAATGGCTATTTCGACAAGTGAATTTAACACCCGTCTCATCAGCGAAAACAAAACATAAATATTGGGTCTGTAATTAAATATATGGCATCCAAGCCGTTTCTATCGAAATTATAGCCAGTATATATATATATATATATATATATATATATATATATATATATATTAATACTTACTTTTTGGTCCTAATAGGGTTAGACCAGGACACATTTGTATTAAAAACTGTTCTATACAATTATATTGTAGAACTTTTGAATATTTTCAATACAAAATTGGCTAACCACGTCTGGGACTTGAAATCAAAATATGAAAACGTGGAGCATTGTATAAACAGTCAAACGTTACTACGGTGGACAAATATGTAGACTGTGCCAATTATGACATACCTAAATAAAGAAGATCAATCAGCTTAGTGTAATATATATATATATATATATATATATATATATATATATATGTGTGTGTGTGTGTGTGTGTGTGTGTGTGTGTGTGTGTGTGTGGTGTTGATGCTACATTTCTTGTCACTAAGCTGATGGATCTTACTTTCAACATCCCGACTCCAGAGTTTTGTAGTCGGACCTGTCCGTCCACTCTTCAGGTGTTACAAGCAATTTACTCTTCGTATAGCTAGTAATTAACATTCTAAGGGCTAACATCTTAATAGACTGATATTAAGTATTTTACATTCAGGTATATAAATATATTGTTTTGTCTTTACATAATTACATTGAGAGCAAAGAGTATGTAACATATGTAACATATGTAACATATGTACCAAGAAAAATCTTTATTGGTTGATTTATTTGCTGATTTTGAGGCAAATTAACCCATAATGTGTTATTTGATGTCGAATTTTCTATGGAGCACGCAGTGAGTTTCGTATTCACTCCTCAGTAGTACTTGCCAAACATTAAACTACGCCCAGGCGTCTCAGGAATGAATGGCCTGTTCACCCTAGAGAGAGAGAGAGAGAGAGAGAGAGAGAGAGAGAGAGAGAGTTACGGCTTGAAAAGTCAGTTTAGTGTAGAGACATAAGTGAGCGTCGCCTTTACAATCAGATCCGACTGACCTTTAACCTTTTTGTCATGTCATGTGGAATAAATTTCAAAGAGTGCCATCCACTAAAGTGGCCAGTTGACGAGAAAAGGCGATAAGCTTGTGACATTCCGGAATAATTGCACTGCTATTCTGGGAATGTGAGAATGGACGAGATCAGTCTCTGAATCAATTGACAAAATAAAGACGTATTTAAAGTATCATGGCGGTATGCTGAGCTGTCGAACCATTTGCACACACACACACACACACACACACACACACACACACACACACACACACAAATATATATATATATATATATATATATATATATAGGGCGTGTCAATAATATTTATACAAAATTTAGATGCAGCTTCTTCACACCAAAACAATGACAAAATTCCATATAAACATATGTGCACAAATCTGATTTTAAGTTATTAAGTTTAAAGAAAGTTTACGGTCGACGATGACGTCACTGTGTTGTCATTAGAGAGAGTTACATTTGCCATTTATATACAATTGTGGAGAGCCTCTTTTCAATGTTTAAAATATTTAGTAGTGAGTTAACTAATGAGTGCCGGGGTGTGATTAATCCGTCTCTTTAAGTTTATAAAAGTATTTTTGATACACCCTGTATACATATACTTAGGCAGCAAGTATTCATCCTTACATGTTTGATTAAAAAGAACCAACAAAGGTGTCTGCCTATTTTATTGTATTTTTAACTATTTTTTTTCATAAGGAGTTTAGTACTCTAATCGACATTGTGGGTAAACTGTACGAACTTCATATTGTGTCGATTTGATTTGTCAAGTACTATCGGTGATTCCACTCATTTTCAAGAACCATATGATGACTATATGGTAGGTAGAATTCTTTTGTTTATCGGCCATACACACTACATTGGTTTATGAAATTCACTGACATGTACTTGAACAAACAGAAAATATGGTTCTACAGAAGGATGCTGAGGATAACATAAGCCGAACTTGTAAGTAACGACGAGGTTTTAGGGGAGAATCGAGACAAGAAAGAAACTATATATATCATGAAGAGGCAGTTGAAATTTCTGGGACATTTAGTGAGGAAGGAGGGCTTAGAGAATCTGATACTGACAAGGGGAAAAGAGGGAAAATGAAAAACAGTGTATGACATACATAATTGAATTGAGCAAATGGATGGTAGGACAAGGTTTAGAAGAAATGACAAAGACCAAATTGATTAAGAGATACAAGAGACAAGGAAATATAGGGAGACCATGATCACCTACGTCCTAAAGGGGCACAATACATAAGAGAAGAAAGAAAACTTGAATAAAGCAACAAACTACATGAACTTCAGAGAGTTTATCCACAATGTCTATCAAGATACGCAACATATATATATATATATATATATATATATATATATTTTAATTCAGATACTTCAATCCAAGGGAAAAAAGCAGGAAGGTATATTCCAAAAAACCCGATCCTAATTAATATTAAAAATTTATTTTAATATTAAAAAATGATACAGGAAGAGAGCTCCATGTAATAAAATATTACAGAACATCTTTGAATTAATCCTTTTTTAATATATATATATATGTATATATATATATATATATATCCGAGTGAATACAGAACGAAGAAAGAATTTTTACAACGTCCAAAACATTAATTTAAAACAGTGCTCGATGTATAATATATAGAGCTGTGAATATTTATTATAAATTATTTTTTAGAACATGTACATAATTCTTTTATATATATCCACTACAAATCGTACTTTTGTTTCGACATTGAAACTTCAATGTCTCATCAGGCGGTGTGGCTAGGAATGGAAAGCCTTTTTTCTTATATTTGGTCAGTTGTGTGTGGGATGTTGGTGGGGGTTAGTGATAAGGGAACAAGTCTCGTGTATTGATCGTTAGAATTTTGAAGAAAGTGTAGTGGGTAGTTAAAATGGTTGATTAGTGAGAGTCTTTGATTTCTAGACAGATTTTACACGTTCGAGTAAAATCCTTTGTAAAATAAAGACAGAAGCTGATGATGGTTCGCCTGAAATAGGCCTATGCATCCGATTTACCATGAAATAACGTGTCTGCCTTAATTTTTCTTAGATTTGCTCTATATGTATTTATATACATATATATTTAGAGCTCTCTTAGAGAGTTATCTTATCACTGTATGTACAGGATACTCCTTTGGATTCTTCTATACCCACACTGCATGCTGATATATATATATATATATATATATATATATATATATATATATATAGTCATCCGCAGACAGATCTGTTTCGCTGTATCACAGCTCATCAGTACGGCTTAGACTCCGATCGCTTCCTAACTCAGGATTGAAACCTGACCGAAGCAGCGTCAGTCGGCGATTCTACCTAGGCCACGAGCGTCCGGTAAAAGGAGGCAGGCTATTTAGCGCGTATAAACACGCTCAATAGCTAGAGTGATCTCATTCATTATTGAATGAGCGATGCGTATATGCCGGAGTAGCTACTGTTTACAAAGTCCCCTACTCTTCCAGAGTGTATGTATGTATGTATGTATGTATGTATGTATGTATGTATGTATTTCATTTGGAAACAAGTTATTTTGCGGCTTAGGTTCTACCTTTCAGTATCTTCAGACGGTTTACAATAACTGATTTTATTGTTTTTAAAATCTCACGTAACAGGGATCTTTTATGAACGCACAATTTTCAAAACTAGAAGGTGTGACTTATGGCTCTGAAAACTTTCATACATGATTGTATGATCCTAGTAGTTATTTATTAGTATGGTTACACTTGGTTATAATTTCTGTTGAGTCATTCAGAAATTCATTTCTGTCTTTGAAGAATAATAGCCAATTTTTCCTCCTGGCATAATCTGCATCTTTTACCATCGTTCTAAGGTTTGGCTGTTTTTATTATGCTCTAAGTTATATCGAGGTCTTTTCCATACTTTAATTCTAATTTCCACACGTGGTTATCCAGTTTTCTACAATTTTTAAGGTTTTCCAGTTTAAATGTAGACCTATGGTCATTCCATTTCAATTTAAAACTGTCTTTGGCAGATCCTAAACATGTTTTGCTTTGACCATTTATGTCATGTACTTTTGCTTTACAAATAATCTCTTTGTATAGCAAAGTCCGTTAAGTTGGCATATATTTTTGTCCCTGCATTTACATTCCTTGTTCTTATTGTGAATCGTCTAAAGACACTGAAAGGCAGAAACCTAGGTCGCGAAATAACTGGTTTCTAAATGAAAAATATTCAAAAGTTCTACAATATAATTGTATTGTACACTTTTTAATGGACCTAGATATTGGCCTTATTCAATTACGACCCAAAAATAACTAATTATATATATATATATATACATATGCAATGATGTCAAGTCCGTGAATGGCGATTTACTTAATACATATTTACGCAAGTATACTAACAAATCACACACACACACACACACACACACACACACACACACACACACACACACACACACACACACACTAAGCACAAAAACTTATAAAAACACTAAATTGTTGAAAGAAAAAGGTATTATCAGCAATAAATAAAAAAGATTAGTTGGCAATAAATGACCCGCCGAGGTTGATATGCCATAAAAATAACCAATCAACTAAATATTTTTCAATGAAATCTGATCAAATGACCAAACATCCTATATTTTTCTTTTTTTGACGCCGATATTCAGAGAACTTAAAACGTGGTTACTTATTTTAGTGCATCAATTTACTTGCAATTATTGCCACGTGACGCAAACAATAGTCAGTGCTTTATTTAAACAAATGAGCCGTAAATAATCAACAATATTTTTTTATAGCCACATGTCAATTATATGAGATTCAAGTAACTTTTCGTAGTCGCTACCTAAGCTATTTTCACTACAGAAGACCATATGCGTAAGCATATACTTTTAAAATGGTAGGAAAGTTTTACATTTTAGAAAAAATAGTTTGCAATTAAAAATTGAAGTTTTGGTTTATTATTATCACTGATGACAGTGTGATTATCACATGTCGCTGCGTTGAAATTATTTCTTAATTATTCATTTGAAAATGCGAACATTTGTTCTTTAGAGAAAAAATCTTATGAACGTTTCTTGTTTTAAAAACAGAAGATGTCTGCACGTATGATCTTCCTTAGTGAAAATTGCCAATGGTTTAAAATGCTATTACTTTCCCTGAAAGTTTCCAAAATTCAGCAAACATTGAACTGAATGTGAGTGAACAAGTGAGAACGAAAAAAAAAAACAAACGTTATTTTCATTATGAAATTAAACATATCATTTATAGTTAGACCAAATGGGCTGCATATGGTCCGTGAACTGTAATTTGTCCATGACTGGCATAGGGAATTGCTACGCTAACTGTCAGTCTATGTAATCTCTGGAAGGCTTTTTTCTTAACTAACAAGTCCTTTCTAATAGGTGGGTCCATGAAGCTTGCTGCTAATGGTCAGTTATCTGAAGCCAATGAGATCAATACAGGCACCTCCCAAGTCACTTTCTCGGTCTTATTTCTCTTTTGGCTTTAAACTAACGGCGCGTTTTTGTTATCCAAGAAGTTAGAACGTTCACTCTCCTATCGAGATATCCGGGTTCGAATTTCACTGTGGTCTATTAGTCATGAAGTTGACTTTTTGCTAATATTGGCTTGGGAGTTGATCCCAGAGTGTGGCACCATTGAGAAATGCCTAAAAAAGACCATACCTCGGGTTCATCCGAAATTGGATAAACGGGACTATTCGGTGGTCCTTGAGGCTTGTGTTGGCATGGAAGTCACAAGTCATCGTGACTGAGGGTGTGAGCCTATCAGTCTTGTTCAAACTGTTCATTTCGCATTTTCTACCCAAAAATATAACTAAAATTTATCCCAGTATGGTTGCAGTATACACCACATTGGGTTGAATGTGACTGAGCAGACGTCTGGTTAGCAGCCCTAGTAGAAGCGTGTGTTCGCAAACGAGTAGCCGGCCGTTATTACTGATCAACCATAACCATGTCTTCATTTATTTCATTCATGTTTGTTTGTTGGCCTGCATATAAAGTTCATCATCTTTCACTTCATTTTCTCGGGATCATATTTGATCCGCATAGGTTACTAAGCTGATCCATTTTACTATAATGACTGTGTTGTGAACTCTTTACATAATAAAATTGACAATTTTGGGATCCGACTATTTATTCGTTGAATATCGCACTTAGTCTTGGCACAAGGCCACAATAACGAGACACTCAGTAAGGCTCAAATTCATCAATAATTATTTGAAGTTCATTTCAATGTAGTAATTCTTCTGATAAACTTTTCTCTTTGGTACCTAGACTTTATGAATTCAAACGTACTACAAGTTTGGCGGCAACGTCTTAACATTTTACAGTTCAAACAGCGAGATGTTACCGTAAATTCTATATTAACAATTTCTTCGATAACACTGTGATAACAATGTCAATTTTATCGTTCGTCTTAGTTTCTGTTCTTATATTTTCTCATCTTATGGTTTTTTCTTTTTCTCATATACTCTAGTATCCACTAACCTCTTGCATCTTAGTGCTTTTATTGCCTTGCTTGAGGTGAAATGATTAAAAAATGAAATCTAACTAATCAAAACACCACGACGAGGCGCACAATAGCTTAGACTTGACCGATAGCTAGAAATGCTAGGTACCAAATAAGGATCAAATCTATCTAAACTTATTTATAAATGGAACTTTGTCTGTGTGTGTGTGTGTGTGTGTGTGTGTGTGTGTGTGTGTGTGTGTCCGTTAGACTCCAAAACGGCTGAACCAATTTTCTTAAAATTTACACAGTTGTACTATAAGCGTCTGCGAGTGTTTTTAGCTAGCTTTTGTGTCGAGGTATCCCCTATAAATATCGAAAATCGATAATCGAAAAAATCGGGTGATAGAAGGAGTGGTCCGATTTTAATCAAATTTGATACACTCATAGACAAAGACATAAGAAACGATATTCAGAAGTTTCAAGATTGCAGTTCTTACAATAGTGCAGAAAATCTATAATATATATATATATGAAAGGCAAGATGTTTGTGTGTGTCTGTTTATCTGCCTGTAGGTCAGTATTTTTTCACCCCTTTTATTTTAGTTTTTGCTTCGAATTTGGCTCTAAGTAGGTATAATTGTAGTTCTTAGTCTCAGCCATGATACCATTTACTCAGAGGACTTATTTAGCCTTCAAAATTCAGTTTACGACGAAAACAACTTATTTGATATCGATACCAGGAAATCAAAATTTGACTTACATCCATTCATTTTTCTTTCAGTCTACGGTTTCGCTTTAACTGGAAACAACTATTGCTTTTAAGTCTTTCGTACCACCGTATAGCCCGGCGTTGCTCGGGTGTAATAAAAGCTTTAAAACTAATCCATGGTCCTGGGGCTCAGACTCAGTCTAAAGAATATTTGTGTGAAGTTTGGTGAAAATCGGATAAAAATTGTGGATTTGTATAAAGGACATAAAGACAGATAAACAGACACACACACAAATATCTTGCCTTATATATATATATATATATTATCGATTTTCTGCACTATTGTAAGAACTGCAACCTTGAAACTTCTGAATATCGTTTCTTATGTCTTTGTCTATGAGTGTATCAAATTTTATTAAAATCAGACCACTCCTTCTATAACCCGATATATTCGATTATCGATTTTCGATATTTATCGAGGGTACCTCGACACAAAACCAAGCTAAGAACACTCGCAGATGCTTATAGTACAACTGTGTAAATTTTCAAGAAAATCGGTTCAGCCGTTTCGGAGTCTATAGGAACGGATACACACAGACACATACACACACACACACACACACACACAGAGAGAGACAAAGTTCCATGTATAATTAAGTTTAGATGTACCTGCTTAATAATTAAACACTATATAAAGTCACTGATAGTATCTACGGTACACTAGATATTACTTTCTTCTTGATGAACCATTGAATTAAAGCACGTTAAAGCAAAATTCACATAAAAGTGAATCTCTCTTATTGTTAAACGTGCACTTTCGTTCCCGTGAAAGGCATGAATCCATCAGTTTTTGCGTCATCTATTAATTAGACTAGATTCTCAAGTTAGAAGGACGATAATGAATGCAAAACTACGAAGTGGCCATCAGAAAACAACTCTACTAACTTTCTTAAGTAATGACAATTTAAAGATATGAAATAAATGTAATCTGTGGAAATCGATGATCGCTTACGTTCTGAGAATTAATGGCCTTAAAAAGGGGAAAGAAAACACTCATGTTAAAATAATAGGAAACGTCTGTAAACCAGATACATTTTTATTAAAGAACGACTGCCAAAAATTACAGCAAAATAATTGAGAAGATTATTAGCTGTTTCGTTAAAGTTTATCTGAGCGTGACAGGAGGGATATATATATATATATATATATATAATTATGAATTAAATGTGCATTGCGACACGGAAATTTCTATGTTTCGAGATAGAATCAGATCATCAGGCAATGTTGGATGTTGGTTGTGAAAATTTTCACAACCAACAACCAACATTGTCTGATGACGAGATTCTATCTCGAAACATTTAATTCATAATTTTATGATTATATTAAGCTATACGATATTTAGGGTGACTCAAAACCGTAAAATCTTGGATCCTCTTCACCTGTATTTATACACACACACACACACACACACACACACACAGACACACACACACATACATATATATATATATATATATATATATATATATAGTGTTTAATTGTGATAATGTTTAGCACTAAATTTGTTGTTTTTTTAGTGATGTTACTGATAAAATGTATTTTGGCAAGCAGGTTTTTCAACGTAAAGAGCTCGATGTCGGGTTGGAAATAGAGCGCTGATAAGCACAAAGAGTTTGCCATTTTAGCTGAGCAGGTTCATGCCGACTTCGTAGATTCACATGAAGACACTGTTATCAGACACTCATCAGGTCTAGCTTGTCAAACTTTGTGCTTATATATATATATATATATATATATATATATATATATATATATATATATATATAAACAACGGTCTTTATCATAATAGAGAGGATATACAAATAAATGCGTAATGGTCTTCATAATAAAGGGAGGAAATATTTATATGCTTCACAACTCGACTACATGATTTTTGCAAAAATATCAAATAATAAGTCACTGTTTAAGAGCAAACGCGCAACAAGATTTTAATAACTGGTAGTAAAGTTTAATAACTGGTAGTAAAGAAAATTAAGTGAGCCTTGTTATTAGTTGTTCCTCACAGGCTAAAGCCCCCCCCCCCAGCATGACGGGAGGATATATATATAGGTTGCCATTATTTTCTGCGGTAGAATGGTAGCCAACTAAGGCTATAGAACCCAATCTATCCTGCTATTTAACCATACATAGAGGAAAGAGTGACCTTTGCCAATGGTATTTGCACGTAAGTGAACGCAATGAATTCAACTTAAAATCGAACTCGGCACTCTGATTTCTCGTTCCGAATCGATATCCACTGCAGGCAGAATATAGGAGGAGTCACCTCTTTACTGGACCGCGCCAATGACTCGACCATTTTCCCAGTATATTTTGGCAATAGTATGTTAAGTCTAGTCAATATTTAGGTGAATGAACCGATTGAGAGAACCGATTGTTTTATGTAGGTACCTCCACTAAATCTCTGAAAAACAGCTTAGTATGAATAAAAAAAAAGGCCCAAACTTAATAAAAACGAACTTTTTCCATCTAAATGTTTATATTATTATTAAGAGGAAAGATCAAAGTAATTTCTAATTATGTTTTAAAACATTTTAATCCCTTTTAAAATGTTCGAAATTTTGGCAGAAAATCTTGTTTTAATTTGAGCTAGCGGGTAACCAAATCGTTACGGCAGTTTACAACAGAAAACGTACTATTCTTCTTCTTCTTCTATGTGCCCTGTCCCTTCCGGACGTAGGCGATCATGGATCTTCACGTCTCCCTATCCCTTGTGGCTCTTAGTATGTTTGCTCCTGTTGCTCCTGGCAACCCCCGTTCCGTCATCCACCTGATCAGACCCTGCAAATATGTTATCCGCTGCCTTCCTCTGTCTCTCCTTCCTTCTATCTGTCCAGTCAGTATCAGGTTCTCCAGGCTCTCCTTCCTCATTGCATGTCCCAGGAACTTCAGTTGTCTCTTCCTGATGCTCAGCATCAATTTCCTTTTTGTTGCCATTCTTTCTAACACTTCGTCGTTGCTTGTATGCTCAGTCCACGATATCCGTAGCATCCTTCTGTAGAACCACATTTCGGCCGCTTCCAGTTTTGTCCTCATTTTCGATGATATTGTCCAGCATTCACAGCCGTATTGAAGAACTGACATCACGTAGCAGTCTAGCACTCTTTTCTTCGTTTCTATTGAGATCTTCCTGTGTGTTAGAATTTTGCTCATCTTCTGGAACGCGTCCTTTGCCATGCCAATTCGCCTTCGGATCTCCGTGTCGCACTTTCCATCTCCTGTTAGAACACTTCCTTTTTTCCGGTGACAAACACATTAATTTGGGAATTCTCGCAAAAATCCAATAATTGTAGGATTTTAATGAAACTTTTAGTACTCATTCAGAAATGAATGAAATTATTTTTGAAATAATTATTTTTTAAAAATCTTGGTAAAAATAAACATTTTTTTTTACATCTGTTACTCCCCCTCCACGTGAATCCATGAAATTTTAATAAATTAAACTTTGCTGCGACAGTCAGTCAGTTAAGGGCCATACGTGATACACGCGTGCTCGATCATATCTCGGAAGAGACATGATTGACTGGGCAGAAGATTATCCTGCAGTAAATTGCCATTACTTGCTGCGGTGGACTGGTTACCAGCCAAGGCTATAGAACCCAATCTGTCCTGTTATTTAACCCATAACTAGAGGGAAGAATCGGATTAATACCTTTCCCAAGGGTATTTGCGCGTAAGTGAATGCAGGGAATTCAACTGGAATTCGAACTCGGCTCCCCGATTTCTTGTTCCGAGTCGATATCCACTGCACCACAACCAAATGGTTTTATTAGTTAAACGCAAGTTTCATTGGGGAATATATATATTTTTTTAAAATTTGGCCTCTGTTTCCGAAAATCTACTCCGAATAGTAAAAGAAAAAATGCAATAAACTTTGATATTATTTATTTGATAAGCTTTTCATTGCTTGAATAAATAATAAAAATTAAGGACATTATAGTCTGAAGAAAAAGAAATTTTCGATTACTAATGAAAATTTAAAGAATCGTTTTCATTTTTTTAAATAATAATTTATAAAGTTTCAAAAATATTTTTAAAATACTCCAAAGATTTGTTGCGGTTACATTTTTAAGTTAATAATTGAACATAATAATTTCAATTTTAATTATTTTTTTAAATTTTGCATTAGTTAATAATTGAAGATAATAATTGCCTATCGAAAATCGATAAGTTTAATACAAATCGTTTGGCTTTCATATCTTTAAAATAATTTAAATTATTATTTATTTTTGTTGTATATATGAAGATTTTTTGTTTGGTAATTTCTATGTACGAATTAAAAGGACGGAGTTTCCGCCCCTCACCCGAAAAAAAAAAAATTATACAATTTTGTCACTTGTGAACGCTATACACTTATCTTATCTCTAATCAGCAACCTATCAACACGTTTGATATACGTCGGACAGGTTAAAAGTTCAATTCTGTGATTAAGAAATAGTTTTATTCTACATTTCACGCTATAAATAAGTAATACCTGTGTAAATTAGATTAATTTAACAAAAAATTTGCGAATTTTCTAAAAATAAGGTCACAGATATTTATTTTATTTTTGCAAGATTTTTAAAACCGAGAATTAACTTTTGTTTACAAATGTGTCGATCACCTAAAAATGGCCGAAAAATTGAAAGATTAAAAAAAAATTTGAAAAATTTTAGATCCCAATCAATATAATTTCTGTTTGTAATAAACCAGAGTATTTTACTTACTGGAAATAGTAAATTTAATCATTTAGCTTTCAATTAGAACTAAAATAAAAGTTTCAGGAAAGCTTTTTTTTTTTTTTTTAAATTCGATTCAAAATTTAGATATCGAAAATGAGTGTATTAGTTTTAGGCGTTAAATAAACCACAAAGCCGCACTAAGCTGAGTGATTCGTTTAAAATCGTTGCGTGAAAGTCATCAGCAATTCTGTATCCTTCATTCTCTTAGAAAAATTCTGGTCAGTATTGTCAGAATGTAGTCGATTGTACAAGTTCTCTAAGGACCACCCTCTCTATCCAATCTATTTTTGTATTCTTTCTAGGCCAACTTGTTGTATTCACTGATTATGTAATTCTCTGTCGCATTTGTATTTCAACACAGTCGACATTTTCCTCTTTATTCTTATTTGAAATATATAAAAATATTTTTTCCTTCTTGTATTTCATAAAAAATACGCAAAAAAAAAATCTTTCTAACTTCATTTAATTTTATATAAGTGTACATGCACTTGGGTTTATTCCCAGCAAAAAGACCAAGCCGGATGTCTACATTCGCTTTTGGTAGAGGTCATGGCTTGTTTTGATTTAAGGGCTTTCATTCCCTCTTTTCTGTCCTTGTTTTTTTTTTTTTTTTTTAGCTGCTTATTTTATTTATTTTCAATTTTAGTTGTTATTTTTATTTTATTTCTCTTTATGTAGGGGATTCTATTGGTGGACGATGTGTTCTCTGTGTCGTGTGCACTATTGTCGGTTACACAGCGTATAAAATGAGCTACCTTTAGTGCTATAGACAGTATCATGTTCCTCTCCGCCTGAATACGTTTATCGGACACCTGACTCTTCTGCTCATTATCAATGCACTTTTAAGAGTTCTTAAAGCAATTGTAGCGTATATATATCTATTCTTCACCTTTTATGTTCCGTGTCTCTTCGCGACGTAGGCGATCTACAATTTTCTGTCATTTTTAGATCAAAGTAAAATTTAACTAGATTTTGTCTGTCTCGCAATCCTTTTTTTTTTTTTTTCAACCATTTTGTTACAAACTCGCCAGGTAGGTTCTGTACTGATTTTCTCTAGACATCTTTTCTTTAATGTCTGTGAGTATCAAATTATCTAAGCCCTCTTCTGTCCTTCTAGGTGCCGTATTTCTTCAGGACGTGGGTGATCATGTCTCTCCACAATTTCCCGTTATTTTTTTTTTAATCATCTCACCCCAAGCAAGGCATTCCACTGCCACTATTGCGCATGGGGCTACATAGGGGAAGGTAAAGAGAAGGAGTGGTTAGACATAGGGAATGTCAGGAGGAAGGTGACAGATGAGTAAGGATACCGAGGATGAGGATTGGGCAGATGGGAAGAGTGTTTGATAGAATGGGAGCAGGTTAGTTTGTTAGGAGTTGTCTATTGACCTTACATTTAAACTCCTGGAGATTGTAGCCGTCGGGGAAGCAATCGTGTGGAAGAGAATTCCACAGTCGGGAAGTGCGAGGAAAGAAACTGTTGGAGTAGAAGTTACGGTTGCATTTTATCGGTTTCACTATAAAAGGATGGGATCTAGTTGCTAATCTAGTATCTCGTTCAAATTCGTATTTAGGGGGCACCAGTGATCTAAGTTCATCGGAGCAGAAGCCGTGAAAGTATTCATAGATAGCCGTGAAAGTATTTATAGAAATTATTTTATGAAAAGTATTTGTAGCTCCATGTAAATTTTCTATATATTTTGTCTCCTAATCCTTGGTCTGCCAACCATTTACAAAAGCTCGTTAGGTTGGTTATATCCTGCTTTCCTCTGTATTACTTGCATTCACTTCCTGCGAGTGTTAAATTTTCGAAGCCCTCTTTCTTCATTATGTGCCCATGAAATTTCAATTAATAATATAAATGTTTGTTTTTTTCGTTTCCATGTTTACTCCATCTTTTTGGTGCCGTGTCTCTTCAGGACGTGGGTGATTATGGCTCTCCACGATTTTCTTTCAATTGTAAAGTTTATATTTTTGCTATCACTACTAATCCTTGTTCTGTAAATCATTTACATATGTTCGTTAGCTCGTTAGTTAGGTAATCTGCTACTTTTCCTTGACCCTCTTGCCTTCAATATGTCCAGTTAGTGTCAAATTCTCCAGACATGTTTTCTTCATTATGTATCCGAGAAAAGTTCACCTTCTCTTTCTGATTCGTGGCATAAGTTTCCTATTTGTTTCCATTTTCACTGCTCTTGGGTATGACGGTAAACTGCATCCGGCAGAAAGTTTTTTTTCGTCGTAAACTGAATTTTGAAGGCTAAATAAGTCTTCTGAGTAAATAGTATCATGGCTGAGACTAAGAACTACGATACCTACTTAGAGCCAAACCCGAAGCAAACACTTCAAAAAAAGGGCTGAAAAAATACAGACATACAGGCAGATAAACAGACACACACACACAAACATCTTACCATATATATATATGGCAGAGGACTACAATAATCGAACACAATAATCGAACACTCATTTAAGATCGTAACTATTACTCTGGCAGTAGTCTGCAAGAAGCTCCTCAACCATCACACCATAACGATCAAGATAATTGCTTAGTTAAAAAATTTATTCTAATCCAAGATACGCAATAGGAATCGAGCTAACGTCACGCACAATACTCATAGATATTGGCTGATAATGCATGGCCTTGTCTTTGCGGATATTTGGATAGGATCAGTCGTGTTTCGACTTCGAGCAAGACACGACATAAACGAAGCGGGTCCAGTTCTAAGAGTTCCAACACAGAGGCAGCACCTCTACATTACCCGAAAGGGGAAAGATGTTAGCCACCCGGATCCCCCTATTGTACTTGCCACAGAGTACTGTGCAATGTTTTGCCTCATTCATATATATATATATATATATATATATATATATATATATAGTAGTATAGCCCGTGTTACTCGGGTGTAATGAAAGCTTTAAAACTTATCTATGGTCATGGAGCTCAGACTCTTTGGACGGTGGTACGAAAGACTTAAAAGCAATAGTTGTTTCCAGTTAAAGCGAAACCGTAGACTGAAAGAAAAATAAATGGATGTAAGTCAAATTTTGATTTCCTGGTATCGATATCAAATAAGTTTTTTTCGTCGTAAACTGAATTTTGAAGGCTAAATAAGTCCTCTGAGTAAATGGTATCATGACTGAGACTAAGAACTACAATTATACTTACTTAGAGCCAAACCCAAAGCAAAAACTAAAATAAAATGGCTGAAAAAAATACGGACATACAGGCAGATAAACAGACACACACACAAACATCTTGCCTTTTATATATATATATATATATATATATATATATATATATATATATATATATATTATGGATTTTCTGCACTATTGTAAGAACTGCAATCTTGAAACTTCTGAATATCGTTTCTTATGTCTTTGTCTATGAGTGTATCAAATTTCATTAAAATTGGACTACTCCTTCTATAACCCGATTTTTTCGATAATCGATTTTTGATATTTATAGGGGATACCTCGACACAAAACCTAGCTAAGAACACTCGCAGACGCTTATAGTACAACTGTGTAAATTTTCAAGAAAATCGGTTCAGCTGTTTCGGAGTTTATAGGTAACGGACACACACACACACACACACACACACACACACACACACACACACACACACACACACACACACACACACACACACACACACACACAGACAAAGTTCCATTTATAAATAAGTTTAGATTTGTAATTGTAGGCATGAATCCCAGTATAAATAGTTATAAATAATTATTAACCGATTTTATCATTGTGATATTTTTGCATTATATCAAGTATTAAGAATATATTAACCCGGGTCCGCAAATTTGAGGAGAGAGTTATCAATGATAATCTTCTAAATCCGCTGTTATCTTCCTTTATCTCTCTTTCTGCTTTTTTCATTTTTGTTTTTAAATGTACTTTTTATAACATACATTTTGATGAAGTGCGAGTAAATTTTAATTCCGAAAATGCTGCCTCGAGGGGGACAAATGGAAGCCACTGCTGTAGGGTGACCGTACACAGATAAATAAGAAAAAATAGTTTATTCCATACAACTATAACCAGGGAGGCTTAAGACTACTCAAAATGTATCTCTTTGGTTCAATTAGTGGTATTGGGAGTTCTGTCGCAAGGTTGGAATATCCGAAACTAACCTCTCATAGTTCAGCTGTGAAATGCTTGGAATTATGATCATGGCTCCATGTTCTGTAGTACAGAAATATGACAGCGGAAGTGGAGCAGATATTACACTATGATCATTTGCAAAAAATATCGGAACGCTCTGATCAGAATATCAGAAAACAATAATTAAGTAAAGTAACTGGAGGAAAGTGACGGATTAATACCTTTCCCAAGGGTACCAATGCTTAAGTGAATGGGGGGGGGGATACTTAACTGGAATATATATATAAGGTAAGATGTTTGTGTGTGTGTGTCTGAGCTCTGTTCAATAGAGCCAAGCAGAAGGAGAATATACTTATTTATTCAATAAAATTTTGCAAGCCTTCTTCCTGAGCGTATTAAAATTATTAAATTTAAAATTTAGACCTCCCTAGTTATTCCAAGCCCCTGCTAGGCACGTAAAAGCATTCTGATTATAAGCTGAGGTGCCGATCTATATGCCAACAATCATGAATCGTGAAATAAAAGTTATCTCGAATGGCCACTCATCTTGATCTTTTTGCATTAATGCAGGCGTCTGCCTTGGATCTACTTTGTTCCCAATTGTCATCAACTACCTTCCTGATGTCATTAGTTCTCGGTACCTGTGCTGATGACAAAATTTTTTATTCCCGTTTTACTAGTAAATCAGCCGCTCAGCTCAACCAGAGGAAAGTTGCAGATGAACTAAAAAATGGTCTATTTTCTATTGTTAACTGTGGCAAGGAATAGCTTGTTCATTTTAACGCCCCCAAAACGAAAACGAAAACGAAAATAGTCCCTTTTAATCGTCCGAGAGAGCCCTTTTTAACATTCTAACCTTCAGGAGAATGTTTCATTGGGCCTTCTCGTACTAAAGCTTTCAGCTGACATGAAAGATCTGCCGCTCGGAAAGTTTGTGCCCTGTGTTGTGCAAGACAATTTTTTTCGCCGGAATCTATCTTACATATTTATAAATCCTGCTGCTACATTTGCTCTTGTTCTCCTACTATATATTTAGAGATCCATGATAAAATCCAAAGAGCTATCTGCAATGTTATAAGTCCTGATCTGGCACCACGGCTTCAATCACTTTCTCACTAACGTAATGTAGCTTCCCTGTACCTTTTCTATAAATACTTTCATGATTGCTCGAATGAACTTTCCTCTATGGTGCCTAGACTCTCTGCAATTAAATGCAGTACTAGATTAGCGGTAAGGCCTCACCATTTTAAAGTTTATATTGCCAGATGTCGTCGTTGTCGTCTTGCGGCCATTGGCCGAGATAGAACTCGCTACACCCCTCCAGTATTTCCTGTGAATTTGGAACCCTGGCGCAGTTTTGCAGCGAAATTCAATCTTGTCAAATAGCTGAATACTTGATGCTTCGCCAGGGCTACCAAGGGTGTTTTTATTGCGACACCAACACTAGATGGGTTGTCTCCAGGCCCCATCCTGTTATTTAACCCATAACTGGAGGAAAGTGACGGATTAATACCTTTCCCAAGGGTACCAATGCTTAAGTGAATGGTGGGGATACTCAACTGGAATTCGAACTCGGCTCACCGATTTCTCTTTCCGAGAGGATATCCATTGCACCACAACGCCCATCCGTCACTGAACGCTTACAGCAGCTGGTATTCCCAAGCGGTCATCCATCTAAGTACTGACCAGGCTCAACGTTGCTTAACTTCAGTGATCAACGTGATATGCCGTAAGCTAGATGTAACCGAAAGTTCTTTGTTAACACTTTCGTCGCTCATACTTCTTGATTGTGAAACTCTCTTCTAGCTTCTTGTTTCCTACTCAACTTAAAAAATTTAAATCAAATAACAATTATTATCTACTGTTTTCTCACTCCTTGCTTTAACTGATTTCTTTACTTAATTATTGTTTTCTGATATTCGGTACTTACCACCTCTCCACTAGGAGAGAAGACTAAGGAGTATGCGACACAAGGTCAATTAAAGCTCAGCCAAAAATACCCCGTAGACCCTGCTTAAGACCAGGTTGGGCTCTTGTCTGTTCACTCCAGATGAGACTCTACCCATCCCGCGAAGCCTCTTCTGGGTTTCTCTCTGCCCGAAAGTAGAGAGTCGACCAAGAGAGTGTTTGGATTAAGTATGATCTAACACTCAGTAACCCCTTGCATTATAGTGACTTTATTACCTTGCTTGGAGTGAAATGATTAAAAACATTCTATGCTTGCCATCTATTAGATTGTTTCTTAAGTAATTTCCGTTTTGGAGAATCAGTTGTAATGACGAACGTATCATCCTAACTAACCGTTCCTTAAATATTGCATAATATATGATTAAAAATGGATTACATACGACAATTTTTAACGCAAAAACAGAAGACTGCCAAGGCTAAATATCCACAAACGATCCTAATAAGCTGAACTCCATGTAAAAAAAGCAATGTTGTTCCATAAAATTTTGCTTGGAAGTGCTTTATGCTTATTAATAGGAAAAATATTGTTTTCCTCCATAATAATGCAAGAATAACGAGATACAACAAGACTAACGCAAGGAAGTGCAATGGATATCGGCTTGAAATGAGAAATCGAAGGACCAAGTTCGAATTCTAGTTGAATTTGTTAACTTCACTTACGCGCAAGTAGCATTGGGAAAAGTATTAAGGCATTTCTTCTCCCTCGCGCTATGGGTTGAATATCAGGACAAATTGGGTTCTATAGCCTTAGTTAGCAACCAGTCTACCGTAGAGAGATGACAATCTGTTGCAGAAAAAAATTCTGCCTAGTCAGTCATGGATCTAAAGAACGTATATCATGTATGACAATTAATTGACTGAACGCAAAGACGCATACCGCACTAATAATGCAAGACCTCATACAGAAAGAATAAAGCAAGGCTGCAAAAGCAGGAATAAGGAAAAAATATTTTGGAACGCGGTTGGTCAGATCTATCACACCTGCCATATTCGCCTGACTTTGTCCCTAACGATTGTCACTTTTCTCAATCAGAGAAAAACGCTTTAATAGGAAACATTTTCTCTGATGAAAACTAGATTCAAGAGTTGGTCGAAACCATTACGGAATCTTATCCCAAAGGCGTCGAAGAGCTGACTGATATGTGCCAACAAGTCATGATTATTGGTGAATATGTAACTGAACAAAATATATTCGTACCGTATTATTTTTTAAGAATAAAGTTGATTAACTAAAACGGAAATTATTTATGTCTCAAGCTAATTGGTATCTTGTTTAGCAAAAGCCCTCGGCAAAAATCTGGAGATGGAGTCGATATGAAGTTCTGATTCTATGAAGAACAGCGTTATGGTCATGCATAAAAATGTCAATGTCCTTTATTTTGTTCAAGAATAAAGTTGATAAACGAAATCAGAAATTATTTATGACCCAAACTAGTCGTTTTTATACTAGTGTGGGACGTTAAGGGTTCTTTAAATGCTATAATCTCTCTGTTAGGAGATATGTAGCTATTATATTCCACGGGTGTTAGAAGATAAGGAATTATGTTTTCGTGACTGTAATTGAATGAGAGAGATATCAGTTTTTATTAAAACTAACATCCATTTATTACATTTTGTTGCATTGTTGTTGTTAATCCTGTGGGTTTCCCTGTTGACTCAAGAGAAAAGGTCTCATCCTTGCTAGTAGATGCTACCGTGCCTTACGTAGCAAGTAGATTTTTATAGGGTGGAGACGCTAGCCTCACGCCCAACCGGTTTTGAATTCACCATTGTCTTCCTAGACTGTCAAGTGAAGCTAGATAGCCCACTCTGTCCTTGTATTAGCTCCTAGCAGACGAAATAGGTAGAGGGGAGGGCGAAAAGTGATGGATTCATACCTTAACAAAAACATTTGTGCAAAAAGCGAACATAATGGTCTCAGATGGAATTTGAACTCGACACGCCTGTCCCACTTCGCTACACCATACACACATCCTTAATACATTTACATGATATATTTTAGATTACAAAATTTATCCCACAGGGTGAGTTATTAATAGTTATTTTCTACGTTTGTAGAGAGTTCCAACTTTATTTTCTGTGTGCTAAAATATATACAAATATTAAGGAAAATATATTTAGTTACTACGAAACAGACTACATTCATGAATACGACAAAAAAAAAATCTCAAGTACATTTTTAATTAGAAGAAAGATTTGCTAGTTATATTAGGTAAATAGTTACATTATAGTTATATTATAAAACCGGATATGACGTGCACGCGCATGCGCGTGCATACAGGAACATATGGTTCCTTCCATATTAACTCAAACAATTTTTTTTAAACTTCCCGTGGGCACCGTTTCAAATTTTTATGAAATTCTAGTGTATGGCATCCATCTCTGAGAATCGAAAAAATCCTAAGCTGGTTGCTTTCTTAGGCTCTTAGTTCATGAGTTATTGCTGTCAGTTTTTGGTGATTTCAAAATAGCAGAATTTGCCAAATTTTAGCACTTCGCAACATTACATTTTTAGATGATACCGAGTTGATATTTAGTGATCTAGTAGTCAAATAAATTAAGAAATAGTTGTTTCTTTTATATTTTTTCTTGTTTTTCTATATATTTTCATAATTACATGCCGCTAAACAGTGAAAACAATGATATTTATCATTTTTGGGGTGGTTGTTTTGTCACTCATAGAAGATAAACGGCTAGCAATAAAATAAAAAAAATAAAATTAATTATACTCATTTGATGTGATAAACATTGAAATATTAGTTTTACAAGAATTACACACAGAGTGCGATGGATAAATTGCCGTCTAATTTTCAGAAACAGCCTTTGTGTGCATTATATATATATATATATATATATATATATATATATATATATAGACAGTTGCCTTTGAATTTACGATTATATCTAACCATTTAACTGTAATAGGGTGAGACATTGCCACCAATATAGTACCACGCTTACACTCTTGCACAAATTAATTGAAACAATTGCTTTAGTTTCCTTTCTCTTACCATACGGTCAGTTTTAGACCCACTGGAATGATAGGATGCGATCGATTTCTATTTTTTCCTCAGATTAGGTCATTTGCAGTGCTGTGCAGTAATATGAGTCTGTTTTCGGGTGTATGATGAAATTTGTTTGGCCTTGAAAAATATTGTGTTATCCGTGATTGCATCAGATTTTTATCACGACCAGACACTATTGTCTCGACTGTCGATTAGTTATCCTATGGTCGTTGTTTGCGATGGACATTACTCCAAAGAAGCGTACGAGCATTGTAACGCCGCACGAACACACTAGCACGCCTTACAGAGATATCGCGGTTACTGTTGATGTCAATCTTTCATTCGTGTAATCAAGGCAAAGAAACAAACTGGATCTATCAGTCCTAAAGGTAAAGGAAAATGCGGTCGGAAGAGAGAAAAAAAAACGCCAAGAGACGATATATACCTGATCAGAGAAAATGTGAAAAATCCGAGGAATATGAAATAGGTAAATGTAACCGCCTCTTTAACTGTAAGAGTCTCTTTTCTCACGCTTCCTGTTTGCAGTTTTCACTTCCATTTGCTTGCTTCCGTGATAGCTGTAATTCCCAAAAGTTCAAGTGCAACGTCAATTTTGCCACGGTCTATCTATTTGATTCCCATCTGTCTCTTATCATTTATTTGACATTCCCTGTACTTTTTTTTATTCCCTCACTGTAATCTCCTGCGCACCAGTGGTATTCCTGCTTTGCTCGGGGTGATATGATAATTTCACGAGAAACTTTCAGGCAAATATTATGCATAATAATATGGATGCAAAATGCAGGTTTTGTGATAAACACCAAGAAACAATAGACCACCTAATCTCAGGCTGTTCTGTGCTTGCCCCAAACGAATATAAAAATCGCCACGATAGAGTTGGGCAATATTTACATTGGACAATGTGCAAACATTATGGAAAAGCTGTAAACAAACACTGGTATGAACATCATCCAGCACCGGTTACAGAAATAGAAGATGTAACCATTCTATGGGATTACACCATCTACACAGACAGAAAAATTGAAGCAAACAGGCCAGACATTATTGTTAAAAACCAGAAGGAGAAAACTTGTCTATTAATTGATATGGCTTGTCCAGCGGATTGTAACATAGCAATCAAGTAATTTGAAAAACTGTCAAAATATAAAAACCTGGAAATTGAAATAGAAAAAATGTGGAAATTGAAAACAAGAGTTGTGCCAGTGATAGTAGGTTCACTTGGAATGATAAAAAATGGAACAAAACAGCACATTGAAAGAGTCCCTGGAAACCCCAGCTTAAGAGATATACAAAAAATTGTCTTATTAAGTACAGCCCACACACTAAGGAAAACTTTGTCTATGTAATGCTGGGGATGATAGGGAAGATAGAAAAACATGAAATGGAGCCATAACAACACGCCACTACCTGCCTTAGGTCTCCCCGCAGACTTGGTTGGTAGTGAGACCAAAGCAGAAATCGAAATATGATGAAAAATGACATAATAATAATGATAATATATATATATATATATATATATATATATATATATATATATATATGAAAACTTATCACTATACTAAGCACGTAAACATCAGCCAAAGCGATTTGGACCGAGCCAGTACGTAGCCCAAAGAAAAAAACCGAAACGAGTAATCAAAAACAAAAAAGCGCTAAATACGTAAGCAGAACAGAATAAGTAAATTAACCTAGTGAGCCAAACAAACCTACCAAGGTTTCACCCAAAAGGATCTTCAGAGCCAACCTTCCCTGAAGATCCGTTTAGGTGAAACCTTGGTAGGTTTGTTGGCTCACTAGGTTAATTTACTTGTACGCATCGCTCATTCCGTAATGGATTAGAGCACTCTGGCTATTGGGCGCGTATGACAATATACTCGCTAAAAATCTGCCTTTTTCTACCGAACGCCTATAGCCCAGAGGTAGAATCGCTGACTGACGCCAATTCGGTCGGGTTTCACTCCTGGGTTAAAAGCAATCTGAGTCTAACCGTACTGATGAGCTGTGATACAGCGAAACAGATCTATCTGCGGATATATATATATATATATACTAGATTAAATAAATTGCAATCATTGTGTCTGCTTATTTTTAATAAAATCCGTTCATACTCACGGATAATCTTTCGCGTATTATAATTGAAAGATGTCGGAAAGGAGCTGTAACGTTGACAGATGTTATCATTCATTTCTCAATGTACTTTCAATCTCTTTCCAAGATCATCTTCCTTGTTTCCGTTTGTTGGAAGTTCTTAGGTTATAATTAGTTACTTCAATCTCTCTTCTCATAAGGTTACGTTTAAATTGCCAGCTAATGTTGTTATGATGAGCTGCTGGATTATATAACTTTAAATTTGTGTATTTAGGCAGCAAATTTTAGATTATATAATCCAGCAACTCATCATCACAACATTACCTGGAATTTTAAATGTAGCCTTGTGAAAAGGCAGATTGAGGTAACTAATGATAACTTAACAACTCTCAAGAAACGGAAACAAGGAAGATGATCTCGGAAAGAAATTGAAAGTACATTGAGAAATGAACGATAACATCTGTCAACGTTACAGCTAATTTCCGACATCTTTCAATTAGAAAGATTATCCGAGAGTATGAACAGATTTCATTAAAAATAAGCAGACACGGTGTTTGCAATTTATTTAATCTGACATGTCTAAAAGAGAATTTGCTGCCTAAACACACACACATACACACACACGTGTGCGCGCGCGCACACACACTTATTATAGCGATAGACGAATTATCATCTAAATTACGTAAGAATGAAAATAACAGACATCTCATTTCAACAGATACACTCCCGATCAAATATTTAAGACCACTTAAAAATCTTTAAAAATAATTTTTTTTTACGGATAGATTTTAAACTCCTCCCACTTAAGGTTACCAATACTACAATCTAAAAGGTTATGGAAACAAAAAGCTATATTCCAAACATTTTATTTAGAAATTTACATTTTTATAAAATGAGGCGATTTACGCATGATCAAAATTATGAGACCAGAGACAAAAATTCTATGAAATTGTACAAAAGTGTATGAAAAGTGTATGAAAACATTCAACACCCAAATTTAATAATGAGTTCTACCTCCACTGCTTTTGATGACTTCAGAAATTCTGTCGGGCATGCTAGAAATAAGCGTTTCGATTAAGGTGCAGGGGATGTTGCTCCAGCTTCTGATGATGGCTTCACAAGTTCATTTTTTGTTGAATATTGTTTGCCATTTCGATAAACATCTCTTGTCATCCATCCTCAAACATTTTCAATTGGGTTCAAGTCTGGTGAGCATGCAGGATGTCCCAAGAGATGGACACCATTTTCTTGTAGAAAGGTCAAGGTCCGTCTTGCAGCGTGGATTGCAGCATTATCCTGTTGGAATAACCATCCATCTCCACACAAACGATGGCCCTCCGTCATCAAAGATGCTTTTTGTAGCATGCTAACATAACCAGCCATTGTCTGACGACCCTGCACCACCTGGAGCTCCATCGTCCCTCTGTAAGAAAAGGCACCCCATATCATTAGGGACCCTCCACCACTATGACGTGTGGAGAAAATTTCAGGAGGCATGTTTTTGTTATGCCAATATCGTTGGAAGCCATCGGGACCATCTAGATTGAATTTTTTCTCATCAGAAAACAGGACTTTCTTCCACTTCTCAATGTCCCACGTTTGGTATTTACGACCAAACTTTAAGCGTGCACCTTGTGACGTGGAAGCAGCCGAGGAATTTGTTTAGACTTTTTATTTACCATGCCTTTTTGTCGTAAGTGTCGTCTGATGGTTTACGGGACTGCAATCAGCTTCTGTGACTGCCTTAATTTGACTAGAAGAAAGTCCCTCGTCTTTCATAACAACCCGTCTTATTCTCCTACTCAATGCAGGAGAAATTTTTGGGGGCCTACCAGAGGATTTTGCTTTTCCATAATTCTCACTGTTCTTTAGAAAGTTGCAAATCACAGTTTTACTGCGATTTACTTTAGCTGCGATCGCCCGCTGTGACAAACCTTGTTATGGAATTCTAGAATTCAAGAACGCGCAACTTCAGTAAGTTTGCTTGCTTTAGGCATGGTAACACCTTTGTGCAGTGATTGCTAATCTCTAACTGAACTAAAAACATTGGAATTACCATAGATCTAACAATTTATACCCCTGGTCTTATAATTTTGATCATGTGTAAATTGCTTCATTTTATAAAAATGTAAATTTCTAAATAAAATGCTTGGAATGTAGCTTTTGTTTCCATAACCTTTTAGATTATGAGGAGTTAGGTGGCCATATGTCAGAGTTGATGTAGTTGCAGAAATTGTCTGACAGCCATGATATAGAGCCCTGTTGCCTGACATAAGGTCTTCCAGCAGCCACTCCTTTGACCACTCTCTTGGCAGCACTACCTCCTGAAGGCACTTATGTAGGCCACCGTGTTGAGTCTGAGGCCCTCACCGACTAATTTGGGGGTTCTTTTATCAAAACAATCAGAGTGAGTTTTCCAAGCTGCTGTACCATTGTAATCACCATTAGACTCGTCAAACTCTTTCCAAATCCTCTGCACTGTCCTCAGATTGACGTCCAAACACATTGAAATCTTCGTATTCACGCTTCTAGCGGAGTCAATTGCGTCATATTGCTCATTTTCTCCAAGACAGTAGAAAAATACTTGAAATTCGTCAACAGACGCTTTGTATCGCGTTCCTAGATCGAATGTGTCAGCAATCGAATAGTCAGTGCGAATTTTGGAAGTAAGACACACGTAAGAAATTCCGATCCCTGAGAAGTGTGCACTCATACGAGGAGGAGGCCCTCACATTTATTCCGAGGCGAGTTCTTCTATCGTGAATGCCGGATTGATATGACTCTCCCCTTACGGGCGACGGATGACCTCTCTGACGTGCAGGCGTTATCCCGTAGGACATTATGTTACGTGTTAGCGCATCCGTTCAAGATGATCTGATAGACGAGCTCGGTCTTATGAAGCAGAAGGCCCGCTCAGTATAGCCTTGAGCGCCCGGGTTAAAATATCTCAGTACTGATGACACATCATTCATCTGGCTGGTGATTCGAATGGCCCTCTTGGTCAACAAAAGATTTTGTTCGGTGGGCTTGGAAAAATTTCCAAGCTACGTTCGCTGTGATGGGTCGCTGGAGACCCTGGGTCACACCTTTCATTGCAGGGCCGTAGTTCCGTTGGGCAAGTTTATTGAAGATATCTTTTCGTTCTCGAAGGTAGTTCTGTCTATAGCAATGTGGTACCTTCATTGACGAAGGCTGATCACGTGTTCATTTGCTTGTTAGGCGTTATGTGAGTCGTGATATGGAGGACACATCTGACTGAATTTTATGGGGTGAGAAGTTCACCTCTTCCCAACTGATTTTGTTCTTTAAGATAAAAATAAAAACGGAAAGTCGGTTCCCCACTCCATCAAGATTTGGAAAAAGGTGGGTGAGTCTTGCAGATCTATGTCGAGTAAGAGAAGCTGATTTAGTATGGCATTTTGATGCTAGTTATGCATAAGGAAATTGTTCTAGCTGGGTTGAATATTGGCAACCCCGTCTGAAATTGGATTAGGGTTAGGGTTTTCTGTTTTGTATTTACTTTCTACTTTCAAGTTAACTTCGACAGGGGCTGTATGCACATTAGCCCTTTTTATTTCTGCCCTACACTTTTTTTAGTTTAATTCTCCTTCCACCATTAGGTGACCAGGGATGTCAGTTCTCTGGTGCATGCGGGACACCTTTCCTATTTCGGGTCTGCTTTTATCGTATTTTGAGACAAGAATCGTACATATGGAGACTAGTTAGAACTTCATGGAAATTCTGAGCTATTACGGTGGATATAGTAAGAATGGTAAGTAAGAAAGTATTGTAAGGAATATTGTAGTATATTTGGGTTAGTGATTGTGGCAAGCTAACTTTGATTATAAAACAAGAGAAGATAACTCTTCCTCATCCCACTTTTTGGTCTATACCACCTTTTTGTACGAATTACAACACAAATATCGCTCTTCAATATGGTACGTAGATTTTTTAAAAATTTCAGTACACTACTAAACTGACGTCAAGATCTTATCAATTTATATTTTAATTGGCTAGATATAATTGTTCGATACCAACAAGTTTTTTTCTCGCACTTCTTGCTTGTGGAACTCACTTCCGGCTCCATGTTTTCCATCCAACTTCAATCTACAGAAATTCAAATGCAATGTTAATCATTATCTACTGTCCTCTTTTCTCTTGTCGGTCATTTATATTTTTCTCCTAATTCTTCCAGGCACTATAACCACCAGTATCTTAGTAGCTATACTGCCTTGCATAGTGTGAAACCGATCAAAAATACTCATTAATCTAATTGGAAAACGTATGAATCTATCATCCTCCAGGTATGTGTTAAATATAATGGAAGACTGGGCGCATTTTCTGTGTGGCAGCCAGTTAGAAGAAGGAAAAACTGAATGAAAACCTCCACTGCCCTTTGTATTTTCGGAGAAAAAAAAAGAGGCTAAGAAGTAAACTTTACACAAATTGGAGCTCCGAAAACGGAGGGTGGCGTCAGTCAGTCAGTTAAGTGCCATCTGTGATACATGTTTGGGCGATCATGTCTAAAAAGAGACATAACTGAATGTGCAGATTATCCCGCAGTAGGTTGTCATTACTTTCTGCGGTAGCCTGGTTGTCAACCATGGCTATAGAACCCAATCTGTCCTGTTATTTAACCCATAACTGGAGGGAAGAGATTGATTAATACTTTTCCCGAGAGTATTTGCTCGTAAGGGAATGCAAGGAATTAAACTGGAATTCGAACTCGACTCCCCGATTCCTCGTCCCAAGCCGATATCCACTGCACCACAACGAGGGTGGGGCACTGCTTCATATCCCAATAATGCATGCTGCTGTTCTTGAATCAAACCTTTTGAACTTTACCGGCAATATCAAGAAAGAAAATCTTGACGTATAGAAAACCCAAATCTCTTTAAATCCTGTTCAAGCCTGCAACACAGAGCGCTACATCGTCGTCTTAAGAAACGACCAAATGCTAAATAAAATAAAAACTTGAATGAGTCAACAATTTAAATATATCAGGCATCAATATTTGTATTTACATGCTTAGCGTCTCTGTATCTATAGCGTTTCGATTTAAGCTGTAACCGGCATTTGTTGTTTTCCTCTTCATCATATTTCTCCATTTTTATATGAGTGCTTCCATCGATAAAACCGTTATTCCGTCCGAGTAAATTCCTTCTTTTTTTTTTTTAATCATATCATCCCGAAAAAGGCGTTAACGCCACTGTTGTGCAGGGGGCTACGTAAGAGTGAAAAGATTGGAAAAGAGAAAGCCGGGAACGACATCCTAAACAGGGAAAAAGGGATGAACCTTTACACCTGTTCAATAGACGTGGGTGGAGTGTGAACTGGGCGATAGTTTAGTCTATCTACTCCAATTGAAAAAAAAAATAAGAAAAATGAAAAGATTAGAAAAGAGAAAGCCGGAAACCACAACCTAAACAGGGAACAAGGGACGAGCCTCTACACCTGTTCAATAGATGTGGGTGGAGTGTGAACCGGGCGATAGTTTAGTCTATCTACTCCAATTGAAAAAAAAAAAGAAGAAAAGTGAAAAGATTGGAAAAGAGAAAGCCGGAAACCACACCCTAAACAGGGAACAAGGGATGAGCCTCTACACCTGTTCGATAGACGTGGGTGGGGTGTGAACCGAGCGATAGTTTAGTCTATCTACTCCAATTGAAAAAAAAAAGAAAAAGAAAAGTGAAAAGATTGGTAAAGAGAAAGCCAGAAACCACACCCTAAACAGGGAACAAGGGATGAGCCTCGTCACCTGTTCAATAGACGTGGGTGGAGTGTGAACCGGGCGATAGTTTAGTCTATCTACTCCAATTGAAAAAAAAAAAGAATAGTGAAAAGATTAGAAAAGAGAAAGCCGGAAACCACATCCTAAACAGGGAACAAGGGATGAGCCTCTACACCTGTTCAGTAGACGTGGGTGGAGTGTGAACCGGGCGATAGTTTAGTCTATCTACTTCTCGGAAAGAAACGTGTCAATATACAGTTTTAAATCTTGTAATTCATTACAGTGTATTTAATTATGAACCGATTATTTACATTGGGTGCACGACGTCAAAATGACAAAATAATAAAATAGAAGAGAAGAGAAAAGGAGAGAAGTAGAAAAAGAAAAGAAAAAAGAAGGACAAGTAGAAAAGGAATTGAAAAAAGGATAAGTAGAAAAGGAAATAGAAAGGTAAGAGACAAGTAGGAGGGAATAGAAGAGAAAAAGGGAGAGATAGAAACAGAGTAGAAGAGAAAAAGGTAGAGATAGAAACAGAGTAGAAGAGAAAAAGGGAGAGATAGAAACAGAGTAGAATAGAAAAAGGGAGAGATAGAAACAGAGTAGAAGAGAAAAAGGGAGAGATAGAAACAGAGTAGAAGAGAAAAAGGGAGAGATAGAAACAGAGTAGAAGAGAAAAAGGGAGAGATAGAAACAGAGTAGAAGAGAAAAAGGGAGAGATAGAAACAGAGTAGAAGAGAAAAAGGTAGAGATAGAAACAGAGTAGAAGTGAAAAAGGGAGAGATAGAAACAGAGTAGAAGAGAAAAAGGTAGAGATAGAAACAGAGTAGAAGAGAAAAAGGTAGAGATAGAAACAGAGTAGAAGAGAAAAAGGGAGAGATAGAAACAGAGTAGAAGAGAAAAAGGTAGAGATAGAAACAGAGTAGAAGTGAAAAAGGGAGAGATAGAAACAGAGTAGAAGAGAAAAAGGGAGAGATAGAAACAGAGTAGAAGAGAAAAAGGTAGAGATAGAAACAGAGTAGAAGAGAAAAAGGGAGAGATAGAAACAGAGTAGAAGAGAAAAAGGGAGAGATAGAAACAGAGTAGAAGAGAAAAAGGGAGAGATAGAAACAGAATAGAAGAGAAAAAGGGAGAGATAGAAACAGAGTAGAAGAGAAAAAGGTAGAGATAGAAACAGAGTAGAAGAGAAAAAGGTAGAGATAGAAACAGAGTAGAAGAGAAAAAGGTAGAGATAGAAACAGAGTAGAAGAGAAAAAGGGAGAGATAGAAACAGAGTAGAAGAGAAAAAGGGAGAGATAGAAACAGAGTAGAAGAGAAAAAGGGAGACATAGAAACAGAGTAGAAGAGAAAAAGGGAGAGATAGAAACAGAGTAGAAGAGAAAAAGGTAGAGATAGAAACAGAGTAGAAGAGAAAAAGGGAGAGATAGAAACAGAGTAGAGAAGAGAAAAAAGACATATTGAAATGGAACGGAAAGGAAAGACATGAATAGAAACGGATGGAAGATAAAAAGAAAGAAAATAAAACGGAAACAAAAGGAAAGAGACAAGTAGAAAAGGAATAGAAGGGAAAAAGAGAAAAGTAGAACGGAAATAAAAAGGAAAGAAACAAGTAGAAACGGATAATGAAAAAAAAATAGACAAGTAGAAACGAATAGAAAGGAAAGGTACAAATAGAAATGGAATAGAACGCAGAGAGACAAGTAGAAACAGAATCGAAGAAAGAAAAAGAGATAAGTCGAAATGGAATAGAAGAGAAAAAGACAAGTAGAAAAGGGAATAAGAGAGAATTAGTAGCAAATAGACCAGTATAGAAAGGAAAGAGACAAGCAGAAACGGAACAAAATGTAAAAGGAGTCGTTAAAACGGAAGAAAATTGAAAGAGACAAATAAAAACAGAATAGAAAGGGAAAAGATACGAGGGTCATTCGTTGCTGTTTTTGATCGACTATGAGCAAACACGCCACCCACTTTGAACACAGCTTTCTCATTGACAAATGTTTATGCAAAATAGTGAATACACTGCTTTCTGGTATGTTTAACTCCTCTGCTATCTCACACAACTTCAATTTACTATCGGCCAAAAGGAGTTTGTGGATTTTTTTCTTTTGTGTGTGTGTATGTTTTCTGGAACAACTGCCGATTTTGGGCGACCTGTGCGTTTAGCATCATTTGTGTCCTTACGACCATGTTTAATGACAGCATACCACCTCTTAACTGTCGTATCTGATACAGCAGAGCCCAAAGAACACTTATCAAGCCAGTGCTTTGTTTGAACAGTATTTTTTCTATCAGAAAGCAATGCTTTATCAACACACAAAATTCAGATTTTTCCATTGTTTTGAAAATTTGCCACAGCAACTTCACTAAAAATAACTGTAATTTACAAATAAATAATCCGATTAGGCCCGAATTTTGTCATGTGCCATTTGAAGGTTAGTACTTCATAAAAACAATATGGATTTTTTATTAGCGGTGTCATCTATATGTCAGGCCCGGCACTTATTGAGTGAGGTGTTATATATATATATATATATATATATATATATATATATATATTAGTCATCCACACACAAACCTGTTTCGCTGTATCACAGCTCATCATTGCGCCTAGACACATCCACTTTGGACGGCTTTCACCTGCGCTGTCCACTCAGCTGACTGCCAATTTGACTCTGGAGTGAAGTGATGGATTCATGTTTTACTCATCGTCACATATTTACGCAAAAGCTCTTTGTTGTTGCGTTGAAACAATCGCAAACAACGCTCTGCATGGTCGACGCGTTGTTGTTTATGATCAGCTGTGAGCAAACGTGACATCCACTTTGAACACAGCTCTCTCAATGTTCATGCAAAATGGTGAATACACTGCCTTCTGATATGTTCAACTCCTCTGCTATCTCACGCAACTTCAATTTACTATCGGCCAAAAGAAGTTTGTATATATTTTTGTTTTTTTCCGGGACAGCTGCCGATTTTAAGTGATTTGAGTGTTCAGCATCATTTATGTCTGTACGACCTCATTTAAAGTCAGCATACCACCTCTTAACTGTTGTTTTCCACGGAGCAGAGTCCGAATAACACTTATCATGTTATTGATTTGCTTGAACACTATTTTCTCCCATCAGAAAGCATTGCGTTATCAACACACGAAATTTAGGTTTTTCTATTGTTTTGAAAATTCACAACAGTCAGCCAGTTAGTCAGTTAAGTGCCATACGTGATACACGATTGGACGATCATGTCTCGAAAGAGCCATGACTGACTCGGCAGAAGATTATCCCGCAGTAGGTTGCCATTGCTTTCTGTGGTAGAATGGTTGCCAGCCAAGGCTATAGAACCCAATCTGTCCTGTTATTTAACCCATAACTGGAAGGAAGCGACGGATTAGTACCTTTCCCAAGGGTATTTGCGCGTAAGTGAATACAATGGATTCAACTGAAATTCGAACTCGGCTCCCCGGTTTCTCGTTCCGAGCCAATATCCACTGTACCACAACGCACATGTAGCCTCACTTAAATAACTGTAATTTGTAAAGTAATAATCCGATTGGGCCCAAATATTGTCACGTGCCATTTGAATGTTAGTACTTTATACGAATTATATGGACTTTGTTTTTATTAGTGGCGCTATCTATATGTCAGGCCCGGGACTGATTGAGTGATGTGTTAGAAGAAGTATAGAAATGAGAGAGTCAAGCAGAAAAGAAATAGAAAGGAAAGAGATACGTAGAACCGGAACAGAAAGGGAAAAGAGACAGGTAAAAACGGAAGAGAAGAGAAAACGAGACAAGTAAAAACAGAATAGGAAAGAAAAAGAGAGAAATAGTAACAAAATAAAGAGACAAGTCGAAACGGAATAAAAAGCAATGTGACAATTATAAACGGAATAGTAGAGAAAAAGAGACGAATAGAAATGAAATAGTAAGGAAAAAGAGATGTGTAAAAACAGAATGGAAAGGTAAGACAATTAGAAACGGAATAAGAGAGAACAATAGGCCAGTAGAAAGGGAAAAGAAAGGAACCAGTGACAAGTAGAAAAGCAATAGAATGGAAAAAGAGACGTTAAAACGTAAGAAAAAGGAAAGAGTCAAGTAGAGTTGGAGTAAAAGAAAAAACAGGAGTTGGCTCTCTGTGCAGGGCCCGGAAATTCTTTCCGCCTGAATCCATCCTGCACTTATACAAATCTACCATCCGCCCGTGTTTTGAATACTGTTGCCACATCTGGTCGGGTGCCTCTACTATTCTCCTCGGGCTTCTTGACAAAATACAGCAAAGAATCTGTAACGTGATTGATACCGACTTAGCTGACCGCCTGCAGTCGCTCTCCCACCGGCGTGACGTGGCTTCCCTGTGCCTCTTCTATAAATACTTTCATGGCTTCTGCTCTGATAAACTTAAATCACTGGTGCCCTCTAGGTGTGAGTTTGCACGAGATACTAGATTGGCAACTATGTCCCACCCTTTTACAGTGAAACCGATGAAATATAACCGCAATTTCTACTGCAACAGGTTCTTTTCTCGCACTTCCCGCCTGTGGAATTCCCTTTCGCATGCTTGCTTCCCCGACGGCTATAACCTCCAGGAATTTAAATGTAAGGTCAATAGACACCTCCTAACACACTAACCCATACCCATTCTCTCCAACTCTCCCTCTATGTACATCGTAACTCGTCTATCGCCCTGTGTAACCCCCTGCGCTATAGTGGCAGTGGAATGCCTTGCTTGGGGTGACATGATTAAAAAAAAAGTAGAAACGGAATACGAAGGTAAAAGAGACAAACAAATGAGACAGGATAGAAAGGAAAGAGAAAAGTACAAATGGAATAGAAAGGAAAGAGAAAGAGAGGGGGTGGGGGTAAAACAGAAATAAAAACGAAAAACTGACAAGTAAAATGGTTTAGAAAAGAAAGAGAGCAGTAGAAACGGAATACAATGAAACGAATCTAGTAGAAGTGGATTAGAAAGAAAAAAACGTTATAGGTAGAAATGGAATAGAAGAGAAAGAGACAAAGTGAAACGGAATAGAAGAAAAAAAGAGACAAGTAGAAAAAGAAAAGAAAGGAAAGAGTCAAGTAGAAATGGAATAGAAAAGAAAGACAGAAACAGAAACGGGATAGAAAAGAAAGAGACAACTAGAAATAGAAGAGGAAAGAATGAGACAATTAGAAATGGAATAGAAAGTAAAGTGACTAGTAGAAGCGGAATAGAAAAGAGACAACTAAAATGGAACAGAAAAGAGACAATTAGATATGGAATAGAAAAGAAAGAGACAACTAGAAACGGAATAGAATGAAAAAAGAGACTAGTAGAAACGGAATGAAGAGGCAGGTCGAAACGGAATAGTAAGAAAAAGAGACAAATAGAAACGGAATGAAAAGAAAAAGAGAAAAAGAAGAAAAAAAAAACAAGAAAAGAATTGTCGCAGTAGATCCCATAGAAATACGTTTGTTCTAAATTCTAGCGTGAACCCTCTCCCCTGTTCGTTTATGGTTGACTTTCTCAGACGACAAATAAGTAATTTCCCACATGTGTGCTTTTTGGAAGGGCGAGTTGTAGTGCAAGAAAGAGGAGTGAAGAAGAAGAAGAAGAAGAAGAAGAAGAAGAAGAAGAAGAAGAAGAAGAAGAATTAATGATGGTAGGGAAAAAGAGTAAAGAAGATAAAGAAAATTACAAAGAGATAGATAGATAGATAGATAGATAGATAGATAGATAGATAGATAGATAGATAGATAGATAGATGTGTACCAGAACGGAACAGAACAGAATAGATAGATAGATAGATAGATAGATAGATAGATAGATAGATGTGTGAACAGAACAGAACAGAACAGAACAGAATAGATAGATAGATAGATAGATAGATAGATAGATAGATAGATAGATAGATAGATAGATAGATCAAGGAGGTGATGTAAGAAAGGAGGAGTTTAAATCTTAATTGAAAGTGAGTGTAATAGAAACAATGACAGAGACATTTTTAAAAAAGTCAGATAGACAAAAGAAGAAATATGAGAAAGGGCGTGTGTGAATGAGAGAGAGGGAGAGAGAGAGAGAGAGCGAAGAGAAGAAGCGAAAGGAAACAAGGGAAGAGAAGAGATGAAAAAAGACAGAACAAGGAAGGTGTTGACGAAGATGAATCGATATTGAAAGAAAATAACAAGGACAATGGGAAGATGGGTATGTAAATATGACAAATCATCAAAAGAGACACAAATATAGGAATAGAGAGTGAGAATGGACGGTGAACGGTGGCGTGAGATAGTGAGGAATTTAGTGAAAGAGATAGAAAAGGATAGGTGAGAAGATGGGAGAAAACTAAGAGAAAGATACATTGAAGAGCAGTAACAGGATCAGTACTGCACTTAGCTTTTCTCTTTTTAAATCTCCGAACGAGGAGTTTCTGTTGATCCATTAGTTCTTAAATTTCATTCAATCTTTCTTTCTTTCTTTCTTTCTTTCTTTTAACGTTCTCTTATTCTTACTTGTTTTTCTTCTCTTTCGTTTTATCTTGTCTTATTTAGCCCTCTTTTTTAATTAAGATTTTCTTTCTTTCTTTCTTACTTTGTTTGTTTGTTTGTTTGTTTGTTTGTTTGTTTGTTTGTTTCTTTCTTTCTTATAACGTTCTCTTATTCTTGCTTGTTTTTCTTCTCTTTCGTTTTATCTTGTCTTATTTTGCCCTCTTCTTTCAATACGATTTTCTTTCTTTCTTTCTTTCTTTCTTTCTTTTAACGTTCTCTTATTCTTACTTGTTTTTCTTCTCTTTCGTTTTATCTTGTCTTATTTTGCCCTCTTTTTTTAATTAAGATTATCTTTCTTTCTTTCTTACTTTCTTTGTTTCTTTCTTTCTTTCTTTTTTTCTTATAACGTTCTCTTATTCTTGCTTGTTTTTCTTCTCTTTCGTTTTATCTTGTCTTATTTTGCCCTCTTCTTTCAATACGATTTTCTTTCTTTCTTTCTTTCATTCTTTCTTTCTTTCTTTCTTTCTTTCTTTCTTTCTTATAACGTTCTCTTATTTTTGCTTGTTTTTCTTCTCTTTCGTTTTATCTTGTCTTATTTAGCCCTCTTTTTTAATTAAGATTTTCTTTCTTTCTTTCTTACTTTGTTTGTTTGTTTGTTTGTTTGTTTCTTTCTTTCTTTCTTATAACGTTCTCTTATTCTTGCTTGTTTTTCTTCTCTTTCGTTTTATCTTGTCTTATTTTGCCCTCTTCTTTCAATACGATTTTCTTTCTTTCTTTCTTTCTTTCTTTCTTTTAACGTTCTCTTATTCTTACTTGTTTTTCTTCTCTTTCGTTTTATCTTGTCTTATTTTGCCCTCTTTTTTTAATTAAGATTATCTTTCTTTCTTTCTTACTTTCTTTGTTTCTTTCTTTCTTTCTTTTTTTCTTATAACGTTCTCTTATTCTTGCTTGTTTTTCTTCTCTTTCGTTTTATCTTGTCTTATTTTGCCCTCTTCTTTCAATACGATTTTCTTTCTTTCTTACTTTCTTTCTTTCTTTCTTTCTTTCTTTCTTTCTTTCGTTCTTATAACGTTCTCTTATTCTTGCTTGTTTTTCTTCTCTTTCGTTTTATCTTGTCTTATTTTGCCCTCTTCTTTCAATACGATTTTCCTTTCTTTCTTTCTTTCTTTCTTATAACGTTCTCTTATTCTTGCTTGTTTTTCTTCTCTTTCGTTTTATCTTGTCTTATTTTGCCCTCTTCTTTCAATACGATTTTCCTTTCTTTCTTTCTTTCTTTCTTTCTTTCTTTATAACGTTCTCTTATTCTTGCTTGTTTTTCTTCTCTTTCGTTTTATCTTGTCTTATTTTGCCCTCTTCTTTCAATACGATTTTCCTTTCTTTCTTTCTTTCTTTCTTTCTTTATTTCTTTCTTATAACGTTCTCTTATTCTTGCTTGTTTTTCTTCTCTTTCGTTTTATCTTGTCTTATTTTGCCCTCTTCTTTCAATACGATTTTCCTTTCTTTCTTTCTTTCTTTCTTGCATTCTTTCTTTTTTGGTTTCCTTTAAATCCGATTTTTTTTCTTTTTATTCCTTTCATGTCCTTTAATTGTTACTTTATTTCCTTATTTAGACCTTTCTTATATTTTTCCTTTTCTCTAAATACACTTTCTTTCTTTCTTTATTTCTTTCTTTCAATGTTTTCTTATTCTCTTTTTCGTTTTTCTTCTTTTTATGTTTATCTTTTCTTATTTTCCCCTTGCTTTCAATATGATTTTATTCTTTTTCATTCTTTCTTTTCCTTTGATTTTTCTTTCTTTCTTTCTTTCTTTCTTTTACTCTTTGTCTTGGATTTCTTCTCTCCTTCTAAATACTAAATCTTCGTTTTACCCAATTTTTCTTTCTCGCCTATCTTTCTTTGCCTTTCCTACTCCTCCTCCTTCTCATATCCCATTCTTTTTCGGTCGGCTTTTTCATTCTCCTTCACTTTTTTATCGTCATTTTCTTCCTTTAAACGTTTTTCTTACTGCTTCTTCTCGTCTTCACTTTATCTTTCTCTTTTTCGATTTCTTTCTCTTCCAAGCACCGTTCACCTCCTTCCAGTTGGTATGATGGAAAGTATTCCCATCGTCCCGAAACCCACCCTGACACTTCTCGCTTCATCTGACCCCGTCCTCTACCCTAACCGACCTCCCAGCAACAAGTGGCTCTCTTCACTGAGAACGAGGCAACGTAGCATCGGGAGAAAAAGTTTTTTTTTTCCGAAGAGCAACGCTCAACTGATCTTCTGCGTTCTTTCCTTTTTTTCTTTCTTTCTTTTCGATGCCTATTCGAGACTCGCAACCCTCGGGTCGCTCAGGGTTGATGAAGTCCTTAATGATAAAAAAAGCCCTACTGATCTCAATAAATCGCTACGCTCGGCTCTCCTTTAACGCTTCCACCATCACTTTAACCCTAATCACGTACACACCAATACGTGCACACAGAGCGGGAGATACCCATAAGCTGTGCAAAATCCTGGGTTAGACAGCAAAGATCACACACAAACGCCAAGAAGAGACGCTCCATGGCTAGTATGTCATCGAAAATATAAATTTTCACACATACACACACACATATATATATATATATACATATATATATATTACGGAAATTAACGAAACTGGTTATAAACAACCGACAATTTGAAATGATTTGTTTGAAAATTATTTTTGATCTATACTTGTATTTAAGTGGATATTCTGCTTATAAATAAACAATATTACATATATATTTCTACCGGCCTGATTATTTACGATAAATTTTTGTTACGAAAATGTGTGTCATTCTGCAGGATTCGAACCTACGACTCCTATCCACATAGGGGAAGCCACCATGTGATCTGGCGCGTCTTAGACCTCTCGACCACGAATGACGATCAGTCTAAACGAAGTCAAATTAAGCCTATAACACAATTTTCGCAGGTCGCAGGTTAAAAAATAATGGTCAAACAAATCATTTCAAATTGTCGGTTGTTTATAACCAGTTTCCTTAATCTTTGTTAATTTCCGTAAAATGTTTACATTTGTTGACATTATGATACATTTCAGAGCAAAGATGGTTATTATGATGAATTCGAAGATTGTGTTATAGGCTTAATTTGACTTTGTTTAGACTGATCGTCATTCGTGGTCGAGATGTTTAAGACGCGCCAGATCACATGGTGGCATCCTCTATGTGGATAGGGCTCGCACATTTTCGTAACAAACATTTATCGTAAATAATCAGGCCGGTATAAATAAATATATAATACTGTTTGATTATAAACAGAATATCTACTTAAATACGAGTATCGATCAAAAGTAATTATTCAAACAAATCATTTCATAAATATATGTATATTTATTATACTTTAGAACATGTACAAACTAAAATCAAAGTGTACGTTTCGTTTTGATATTGAAAAAACAATGTCTCATCAGGTAGTTAGTCATGATGGTAATCTACTAACATCATTACTAACTACCTGATGAGACATTGTTCTTTCAATGTCGAAACAAACTGTACACTTTTGTAGTAGATTGTATTTTGCAGATGTTCTAATGTATAATTTATAATAAATATTTCTATATAGAGCACTGTTTTAAATTAATGTTTTGAATTTCGCCGTTTGGTTTTGACCTCAATGTCCAATTGTACATTTAAATACGTTCTATCTCACATTTTGAATTTTAAAATTTTTCAATAAAAGGAAGAGAATTTTCATCTCTTTTCAAAAATGACGTTTATTACCTGATGAGATATTGTTCTTTAAGTGTCAAAACAAAATGAACACTTTTGTAGTAGATTGTAGTTTGTACATATTCTAAAGTATAATTTATAATAAATATTCATTGCTCTATTTCTATATTGAGCACTGTTTTAAATTAATGTTTTGAACATTGTAAATATTTTATTTGTTTCCTATTCAAATATTTTATTTGTTTCCTATATATATATATATATTCTTCATTACTCGACGACAAAATTATTGCAAAAAATAAAATAATATGGCACTGTTAAAGGGTAAACACGTGGCAAGAGCTTTCATAATTGGTAGTAAAGTTTAATAACTGGTCGTAAAGAGACGCTTAATATATATATATATATATATATATATATATATATATATATATATATATATATATATATAACATAATAAATAATAAAATAATTACATATATATATATAACATTTGATCTTCGTTGAAACTAAATCTTATAATGGAAAAGGCGATAGATGTAAGTTATGTCTTGTCATCTTAAATCAAATAAATACTAACTTACTAAACAGAAAAGTGAATTGATGATTACATGCTGCAATAGAAAATACTTATTCAAATACTTAGACCCAGATGAACACAACGCAGTTTGCTTTTTTCTTTCTCACTCCCTTACTTTCCTTCTTTTTTTTCACGCAAATATTTATTAATAATAATAATCATGAATATACCCAGCTTTGAATTCAGCTCCCAGAATTTTAATTCAATATTTTCTTGTAATTTTTCTCTCTTTATATTATACTTTTTATAGATAGTACCCTAACATAAAGAGTAAAGAAGATAAAGAAAATTAGAAGGAGATAGATAGATAGATAGATAGATAGATAATGATTAGACTAAGACAGACAGATAGATAGATAGATAGATAGATAGATAGATAGATAGATAATGATTAGACTAAGATAGATAGATAGATAGATAATGATTAGACTAAGATAGATAGATAGATAGATAGATAGATAGATAGATAGATAGATAGATCTTGAATAGACTGAGATAGATAGATAGATAGATAGATAGATAGATAGATAGATAGATAGATCTTGAACAGACTGAGATAGATAGATAGATAGATAGATAGATAGATAGATAGATAGATAGATAGATAGATAATGAACAGACTGAGATAGATAGATAGATAGATAGATAGATAGATAATGATTAGCCTTAGATAGATAGATAGATAGATAGATAGATAGATAGATAGATAGATTAGACTTAAGACTAAGATAGATAGATAGATAGATAGATAGATAGATAGATAGATAGATAGATAATGAACAGACTGAGATAGATAGATAGATAGATAGATAGATAGATAGATAGATAGATAGATAGATAGATAGATCTTGAACAGACTGAGATAGATAGATAGATAGATAGATAGATAGATAGATAATGAACAGACTGAGATAGATAGATAGATAGATAGATAGATAGATAGATAGATAGATAGATAGATAGATCTTGAACAGACTGAGATAGATAGATAGATAGATAGATAGATAGATAGATAGATAGATAGATAGATAGATAATGAACAGACTGAGATAGATAGATAGATAGATAGATAGATAGATAGATAGATAGATAGATAATGAACAGACTGAGATAGATAGATAGATAGATAGATAGATAGATAGATAGATAGATAGATAGATAATGATTAGACTAAGATAGATAGATAGATAAATAGATAGATAGATAGATAGATAGATAATGAACAGACTGAGATAGATAGATAGATAGATAGATAGATAGATAGATAGATAGATAGATCTTGAACAGACTGAGATAGATAGATAGATAGATAGATAGATAGATAGATAGATAGATAGATAGATCTTGAACAGACTGAGATAGATAGATAGATAGATAGATAGATAGATAGATAGATAGATAGATAGATAGATCCAGCAGGTGATGTAAGAAACAACCACAAGCATCGTGTGAATTTAAATTCAAATCTCTTAAACTGTCAGGTTGTAATATGCACCTGATGATTGCGTAGTGCATGAAACTCCGAATCGTACCACCAATAATATATTTCATTTGTAAACGAGTTATATTACCCAACCCAGGTTTCTACCATCTAGTATAATTCTACCATCTAGTATAATTGATTTTACCATTTTTTTTGTTTTTTTACGTGAGGGATCTTAAAATTTTTACACTAAAGACACAAGATCACAGAAATTGAGGTTGCATATAATAACTCGTTTACAAATGAAAAATATTCGAAAGTTCTACAATATAATTGTATTGAACACTTTTTAATACAAACGTGCACTGGTCTAATTTAATCATGACAAAAAACTAAGTAATTAAATAATATATATATATATATATATATATATATATAGGGGTCTTTATCATTTTTAATATTCCTTAATAAATTCTTTCTGAAGATTTTGTATAGTGGCATTTACTATCGTTCGTTTTCCGACGGAAATTCGCTTAATGTCCCCAGTGCCCCACATCTTCCCGGGACAAATATTTAGGGTAAAATCTTTGGGTGACACGCACAAATGAGAGCTCAATAGATAGGAGAAGGGCGGAGACGCAAAACTGGTCGGCTATTCGCAAAGTTAACGAGAAAGCATCATTTTTTGCGCACACACACGAAGTATGGATACGCATAACTGATTCTTTTCACGTAGCTAAATACATTTTCAAGGCTTCTATAAATTAGTTTCAGCTTGATTAAGCGCACACGTTATGTTCTCTTTCTTATATGAGTGAAATATTGAATGGCAAACATGAAATATAGGAAGTTTTCTTTTTATTGTTAACATTAACTTTACTGAACTAAGGATTTACCGTTTTCTTACGTTTTGTTCCGTCATCTTTTTAGTCCGTTTCTTTTCATTTTTTCAATGTTTTCATCGTTTCAGTCTATTTAAGAATCCCCCTGATCGATGGATGGAATTATTATAAAATTATCATTATCATTAGTTAATTATTATTTTCTCTCATCTTTCAGTTCTTTTCTTTTCATCTTTTGAATCTTTTCATCTTTTCAGTTCATTTAATTTCATGGATAGAATTATTATAAAATTATCATTTTATTATATAATAATTATGATTTAATATACGTTAATTAACTTACATGTGCCGGCAGCCAGCAAGGAACATTTCTGGGGCACTAATAAACAAACACGTTGAACAACTAACAATAAATGGTTATAGTAATGGCCGAAAGTAGTTAGGACAATAAAAACTATAAACAATTTGATATTCTTTAACTCCTACAAAAGAGAAAAAAAAATAAAAATTAGAATGCTGGAAAAACCTAATAAACAATAAATTAAATCCTTGTCGGCCGTATTTAATGAAAGATATATATACATACATACATATATATATATATATATATATATATATATATATATATAGAGAGAGAGAGAGAGAGAGAGAGAGAGAGAGAGACAGACAGACACACACAGACACACAGAGATACACACACACACACATGCACACACACACACACATACACACACACACACATATATATATATAGAGAGAGAGTGATTGGAAAGTAACTACCTATTCTAAAATAATTATGAATTATTTATTAATGTAATTTTTGTGTCAATTTTTTTTTCCGTACTTTAATGTATTATAATTCAATCTCTTTGTGTTTGTCTTTTCAGATTGATTATTGTGTTTGAAATTTGGAAACCCTACAAACATGGCTGAACGTCTTACCCGGCAAGATCGTGCTCAGCTGGCGACACCTTGTGAAGTTTGAGAATTCGTTGTTTGAGTGCAAATATGGCGGAGGACCTTAGAGGAGTACATACTCAAGTTGACGCAGAGAATCAATAATTGTCATGCAAAACTCATATCCATAGTGTATTTGGCTGATACTCGAAGAAGCGATCGCCCTTCCAAGTCCAGCGACCAAGAGACAGTGCAAGCAGTTCAAAGAATGTTTACACGTATCACCAAAAAGTAAATTCGACAAACAGCAAGGAAAGTTGGGCTTGACAAACTGCTCAAAAAGGAGCTTAAATAGCATACTTGGAAGCCGTACTACTGCCAGGGACTCTCGGTTGAAGATTGCGACTTTTTGAGGGAATATGCTGGCCTGATATGAAGATTGGTCAGATCTCTTTAAAAATATTCTATGGAGTGAGGAAGCGGTATTTTACATCAGTGGGTTGGGAACCGTCACACCAGTCACTATTGAGCAGGCGAAGATCCATTTGCTATCTCTGAAAAAATGCAGAATCTGCGCAAAGTAACGGTGTGATGTGAGATCACTTCGGACAGAATTGTGTGTCAATTTTTTCTTCGTGATACCATGAATTCTGAAAGTTACCTGACCTGCAAGATGAAATGGGGCCCGTTATCAGTGCTTAGAAGAATGTTGAAGGTCTGATTTTCATGCAAGATGGCACCCCTCTACATTTTGCTCTACATTTTGCTATTGTCGTTCGTGAATGGCTGATTTCCCACTTCCCCAAGAGATAGATGGGTCGTCTTGGCCTGTATAAGTAGCCAACCAGGAGTCTTGACTTAACATCCTATAACTTTTTGCATTGAGAATGGTTAAAAGAGTAAGTCAAACCAAAGATATTGGAAGAAACTGAAGAGCAAATACAAGAAGTTATGTCTTCCATTCCCTTAGAGTAAGTAAATGTAACGACCCAACTGGAATTCGAACTCTGTTCTCAGACCGTTACTGATATTTTGACCAAAAATGACATACAATATTACTTTGTCCAGAATACTGTTTCGTCGGGAAGGGACATTTCATCCCCGCCGACCCAACTTTTGTTGGTTGTCTTAGTGTTCAAATCTCTTAGATCGGCTTTGAATCGGCGAGATTTTGCAAGTTTGGCTGCTGGTATTAGTGATTTGTTAGTTACAACGGCCTATTTGGTTGAGTGGTGTTTAATTTTTCATCATATCTAAAACAGAAATTCTTAGTCAAAGAGGAAAAGAAAAAATTTCACACAAAGGCCATTTATTATCTTTTATTTGTAGTTGATAAGTTTAATAAAAGAGACAGTAACATAAAATTTTGGTGTTGTGATCAAGGCTCTATGTTAGCGGTCCGTAACCCTATCGTGCACACGTTACAAGTTATCTAGCAAAGACAATTTTCCATGAAGTGTGGGGCCGATCGGTTTCATTTACGAACATAACAAAGCATAATGGACAAGACCGTGTTAGTCAATAAAATGTTAAAAAAAAGATTTTATTCTTTCTGTGCAAATTGGTATGAAATTTTTCACGGCCCAGTACCAAATGGTTCACGGCCAGGCACCAAATGATCCACAGCCCCCTACCAAATGGCCTACGTTCCGGTATCAAATGGTCCACGATCAGTTATTAGGTGGTCTACGGTCCAGTAAGAAATGGTTTACGGCCAGGCACCAAATGATGCACGGCCCCCTACCAAATGGCCTACATTCCGGTATCAAATGGTCCACGATCAGTTATTAGGTGGTCTACGGTCCAGTAAGAAATGGTTTACGGCCAGGCACCAAATGATCCACGGCCCCCTACCAAATTGCCTACGTTCCGGTATCAAATGGTCCACGATCAGTTATTAGGTGGTCTACGGTCCAGTAACAAATGGTCAAGGACCAACAAGATTTTTTAAATTAAAATAAAATCATGAATTAAAAAAAAATGATCTTTCATAAATTACATTTATCCAGTTTAAAATGTCGACGAAAAGAATGATATAGTTTACATGTCGTTTAGTCGGCGGTATTGAGTCGGCAGCTGTTTCGTGTTAATGTTAGTTTCGTATTTTATCGAAGATAGTGGTCACTGGGCAAGCCAGAGTAAAAGCCAATTAAACTACTAATTGTTAAAGAAAATGTTCCCTTATCAGGAACAACACAATTTTATCATCAAAATTCCTTTCTTTTTAACTTAGTGCCAGAAGAAGTTCCAAAGATCATGATCATCAACAAACAGTACCTCAAAAAATTTGAGGCGTTCAGCATAGTCGCGTACTAAATCATATACACCTTTTATCTTCCTTACTAAAAAAAAAAACAATTTTTCGAGATTAAGCTAGTTGTTTAAATATTGTCAGGATTCTCATAATGATGATGGTGATAGCATAGCACATTAATTTGGTCAGACACTAGATTTGCAAACGTGTACAGAAAAAATGAATTTGTATACTTTAAGTGAATAAATGCCAAACCTTGACCTTAATAGGTGAAGAAATAAACGGAGAAAAAACTTTTTCGCGTCATCGCCAATGTTCATTATACTAAAAATCATACGATGGTAAGTAAACTAGCCTCACAGACAACTCGTTCTTTTACTTCTGCACCGGCGTTCTTGTTTAATGCTATTGTTCATCTAATACAAGACTCAAGAGCTACTCAAGGTAGAGGTTACTGAATAAGGATGTTTCAAAGGCGTGACAGTAAGAGGTGCAATATTAGTATGTAGGATAAATAACAGCTGACCCTTGACAATAGTGATCAGGAAACTATCTTTTCGAGTAACTGTTCTGTAACATAGCAGTTCTTGGAAAGAAGCTGTCTGGGTTTTAGTCAGTGAAGTGCCATACAAAAGAATCTAAAATAGTCCATAATTTTTATTGTACTAAATTCTGGAAAAGCAATGAACATTTTTTATATTCCTGAACTCCAACAAAACAAAAAAATGGCTTAGGGGTTAGCGACTTCGACTGACACCAAATCAGTCGAGTTTCGATCTTGGCCAGAAGCAAGTGGATGTCTATCCACACTGATGAGCTGTGATACAGCGAAACAGGCTTGTATGTGGATGACGAATATATTATGCCTCATTACAATTGAGCTCTCTAGAGAGGAAAAAAACAGTTACCACTTCCGCAATTTATGCATTACTCATTAGTAATGAATTGAGTTCTTTCGGTGACTGGGGTATGTATACCCCACTTCTATACAACACTCTAAAAATTTATCTTCTCTGATTCTGTACGCCTATGGCTTAGGGGTTAGCGACTCCGACTGACACCTAATTGGTCGAGTTTCGATCCCCGCCAGATGCAAGTGAATGTCTAGCCACACTGTTGAGCGGTGATACAGCGAAACAGGTTCGTATGTGGATCACGAATATATATATATATATATATATATATATATATATATATTACATACCTCGGGTTGACCCAAGCATTGTTAGTGAAATTTGCTGTCGAAGGATCTATTTTCACGAAGTCACAAGTCATTGTGACCGAGGACTTGAGCCTACTGGTCTTGTTCAACCTGTCGATTTAGTCAAATGATGTACACTCCCTCCCAGAAACTGTAACTAAAGTTGCTGTATTTTGAGTGTTGAACAAACACAAATATTCCCGAGCAGGCGTCTGCGACAGGGATTGTCTAGCCACCCTAGTAGACTGGCCATTATCTATCTATCTATCTATCTATCTATCTATCTATCTATCTATCTATCTATCTATCTGCGTGTGTGTGTGTACATGTGTGTATGTATGTGTTTCTGTGTGTGAGTGGGTGCTAAAAACTTTCCAAGATTGACCAAATAAGGAAAGAGCATTTTTATTTTTTTGCCATTTCCTCTATTAACGTGCATGTATTTCAAATTCACAATCGATACACGAATCGTATAGAAAGAGGCATTGAAATGCTGTTGTACAAACGGCAAAAAAGACATGTGCCGTTTATGGAGTTGGTTCCATAGCCAAGAGTACTGTTCCTAAGTGTTTCTCACTAGGTTAAGAAGTAGAAATATTGATGTCGAAAACGAAAACCTTTTAGCTAGGCCTGCAGTGGCTCATAATGACCAAATCTAGACGGTGATGAAAAAATAGTTTAGGTCACATGAGATGGGACACCAGAAATACTCCACGTGTCTCATATTGTTAGATATTTGAAAATACTTGGATGTATCACTTGCTACGATGTTTCTGTGCAGCCTTTGAGATATGAAAAAAAAAAAAATCACTCGACCTGCGGTCGAGAGCGATAGAAAATTTACTCGCCTCAAAATCATTTTACTTGACCGATTGCATTTTCTTAATAGTCGCCTTACGTAAACATAGCGTGAATTGCTGACAAAAAACAAAAAACAATAAACAAAAAAGAAATTTTAATTAAAATTTCGAACATGTTAGAAAAAATTAAAAATTTTTTAAAAACAATGACAACAAAATTTGATCTTTTCTCTTAATAATAGCATAAACATTTTGATGATAAAACTTTTTTATTAATTTTGAGCCCTTTTAACATCATGATATGCTGTTTTTTTATTTTTTTTTAACAAAGACCGGGACAATAAAAGGTCATTGTAGGTCATTCTAAGTAACTTGTGAATTTTCAATGGCATACTTTTGGCTTGGAAAAGGAATCAGATTTCCTTTTTCTATATTTGAAGGGACACGTTTCATTGCGAGACTTTTAATCGACTGCGGACGAGTAAAGTCATAAACTTTAATCTCCCAATTAAGTTTTTAATCGACTGAGTCGATCGGGCGAGTGAAATCTCAAAGGCTGTTTCTGTGTTTCACAATTTAACGGGAAAAAATTGCATCTGAAACTCTTTGTCTGAACGTAATAAAAACAGCCCATTTTTGAAATTTGAGAGAAAGATTAAAAAAAGAAGTCTGTTTTAAACTGATTTAAGGCAGAAATCGATGAAAAGCGTCCGGAATTGGCTAATCAGAATGATGGCATCTTTCATCAGGGTAACAACAGCCCTTACGACCTTTTTCTGATTTCGGCAGTTCATACAGCTTGTTTGGTATGTCCAACTAAACGTTGCACTTTCGCATTACAAATGTTTTTGAACCTTTATCTGTATAATTGAACTGGGAAGTTCATTCTATATAAAGGCTCACTCGATGTAGAGGGGTACAGTAAAATACTGATAGGACGGGAAACTAACGGTTAATCCTAGACTTGAATAGTTTGTGATTGTAGTGATCGGGGAAACATCCTCTTGAGAGTCGGTTCCACAGAGCAGTTATTCGCGGGAAGAAGCTGTTCGAGTGAACGCAATGGGATACGGAGGGTATGCGGATGGTTTGCTACAATGTGATTGACATGGCGGGCCCGAGATTTGACGTTTAGAACTGGCGGGACCAAGGAATGCAGCTCGTCCGAGCACTTTCCATAGAAGTAGTGACGGAGCAACCGAGAAGTTTGCCACGTTCCACCTGTGACAGAGAGGTTGGGAAATAATTTGTCACCTATAAGGACTCTGAAACTCTTTTGGACTCTAGTGAAACTGAGTACTTCGATTCCCAGGAAACCAATAAAAAACATTCATACCAGTTCATTTTGCCAAGTACTTGGAGGATAGAATCATGTAGCTGCTTTAAAGTCTGAGGAGGATGGAATCATGAAGCGGCTTTAAAATCTGAGGAGGAGGGAATAATGAAGCTGCTTTAAAGTCTGAGGAGGATGGAATAATGAAGCTGCTTTAAAGTCTGAGGAGGATAGAATAATGTAGCTGCTTTAAAGTCTGAGGAGGATGGAATCATGAAGCTGCTTTAAAGTCTGAGGAGGATAGAATAATGTAGCTGCTTTAAAGTCTGAGGAGGATGGAATCATGAAGCTGCTTTAAAATCTGAGGAGGATGGAATAGTGAAGCTACTTTAAAATCTGCGGAGGATGGAATAATGAAGCTGCTTTAAAGTCTGAGGAGGATGGAATCATGAAGCTGCTTTAAAGTCTGAGGAGGATAGAATCATGTAGATGCTTTAAAGTCTGAGGAGGATGGAATAATGAAGCTGCTTTAAAGTCTGAGGAGGATGGAATAATGAAGCTGCTTTAAAGTCTGAGGAGGATGGAACAATGAAGCTGCTTTAAAGTCTGAGGAGGATGGAATAATGAAGCTGCTTTAAAGTCTAAGGAGGATGGAATCATAAAGTTGCTTTAAAGTCTAAGGAGGATGGATTCATGAAACTGCTTCAAAGATGGCGAAAGTCAGTAGAACAAAATTTGTCTTGTATGTAGTTGAATAAATTAATGTACAAATATTTTAATATTGTCTTAGAACGAGAATGATTCTTTGCTTCAATGTGAGTTGCATGGCGGCTTCTAGCCGTTAAGCTTAGAACTGGCGGAACCAAGGAATGCAGCTCGTCCGAGCACTTTCCATAGAAGTAGTGACGGAGCAACCGAGAGGTTTGCCACGTTCCACCTGTGACAGAGAGGTTGGAGGCTTGGAAATAATTTGTCACCTATAATGACTCTGAAACTCTTTTGGACTCTAGTAAAAATAAGAACTTCGATTCGCAGGAAGCCTATAAAAAACATTCATACGAGTTCATTTTGCCAAGTATTTGAAGGATGGAATCATGAAGCTGCTTTAAAGATAGCGTAAGTCAGTAGAACAAAATGGCTTGTATGTTGTTGAATAAATTCATGTACAAATATTTTAATATTGCTTTAGAAATTCACTGAAAATTCTAAGGACTTTTGTTCATACAGTACACAGTTTGCTTCAGAACCCCGTCTAAAAAAACAAAACAAAATAGAACAAAAAGAACCAACAAGAATGTATTTTTATAATAATTTTTAGTGACTTATCTCTTTTTGCAGGTTATTTAAAGCCAGAAGTTATTTTTAGATTGTAAAAATTTATTTGGAAGTAATAATGATTTACATAGGATGTGCGTTGTGGTGCAGTGGCTATCGGCTCAGAACGAGAAATCGGGGAGCCGAGTTCGAATTCCAGTTGAATCCATTGTATTCACTTACGCGCAAATACCCTTGAGAAAGGTATTAATCCGTCTCTTCCCTCCAGTTATGGGTCAAATAATAGAACAGATTGGGTTCTATAGCCTTGGCCGACAACCAATCTACCGCAGAAAGTAATGGCAACCTACTGCGAGATAATCTTCTGCCCAGTAAGTAATGTCTCTTTCGAGACATGATTGCCCAAGCGTGTATCACGTATGGCACTTATCTGACTGCCTGAATGATTTACTGATATAAGTCATAATTATTAACCGATAGCTGAGAAGTAGAAGAGACGCACTCATGACTTTCAAAAGGGTATTTGCATGAAAAAGAATATAACGAACCCGGCACTCAGATTTCCAATTCCGAATTGTCACACCACCAGAACATTCAAGTTTACAGCACATGGCATTCACGAGAGGTCACCCACCTTGTTACTGGTCATATGTTACTTAACTTCGGAGATAGTCTCCCAGAACAGGTGTTTGAACGTGATACGGCCCTAGGCTGGGAAAACTGTTTAAATATTTATTATAAATAGAATTTTCTCTGTGTGTGTATGTGTCTGTGTCTGTGCCTGTGTGTCCGTTACTTATAGACTCCGAAACGGCTGAGCCGATTTTCGTGTACTTTAAGCGTCTGCGAGTGTTCTTAGCTGGGTTTTGTGTCGAGATATCCCCGATAAATATCGAAAATCGATAATCGAAAAAAATCGGGTTATGGAAGGAGTGGTCCGATTTTAATCAAATTTGATACACTCATAGACAAAGACATAAGAAACGATATTCAGAAGTTTCAAGGTTGCAGTTCTTACAATAGTGCAGAAAATCGATAATATATATATATATATATATATATATATATATATATATATATATATAAGGCAAGATGAACTGATGGGAAGGATTATGGCAGCATTCCACAACTTAAAAAGGAGACCGTCCAGAAGAGTTGCAGGAGATTCCGAAGTCATCTGGAGGCCGTGGTTGAAGCCGATGGCGATTTTATTAAATAAATTCACTCTTTAATACTTGAAGATATTTTTGTGTAATTTTGGTAAATGTATCAGTTAAAATGAGATGTCAGTGTTATTTTCATTTTTGCATAATTTAGACGACAATTTATCCATCTCCTTATATATATATATATATATATATTAACGAAGATTAACGAAAGTTGGCTATAAACAACCGACAATTTGAAATGATTTGTTTGAGATATATATATATATATATTTGTGTGTGTGTGTGTGTGTGTGTGTGTGTGTGTGTTTATAAGTCTCCTTGTAATTGTATAGTAAAAACAGAATCAAGATATTGTAGTATTACTTTCAGTAAAACTTAGAACTGCGCATTAATATTTCGGCCTTCTCAAGTATCCCCTCTCGTTTCAAATCCACCTTCAGGGAAAAGTCATCGTTTTGTTTACACATCCTTTCCGTCTTTCCGAACGCATTTGTATGTAGAAATCTTTCGGTTCTCAGCATCATACAACGCACACCTTTGCATCGTGGTCATACCCACCCAGTCTATCCCGAGCCCAAGACTTCTATTTTTATCAGGACGAATCACTCAAACGTTGGCTTCCTGTAATCTCTGTCTTTCTCCTAAGTCAATGCGCCTTCCTTTTGCCTTCATCATTTCTTTTTTTCATTCCTACTTCCTTTTCGCGGATGTGCGTTGTGGTACAGTGGATATCGGCACGTGAACGAGAAACCGGGGAGCCGAGTTCGAATTCCAGTTGAATCCATTGTATTCACTTACACGCAAATACCCTTGGGAAAGGTGTTAATCCGTCTCGTTAATCCGTCTCTTCCTTCCAGTTATGGGTTAAATAGCAGGATAGATTGGGTTCTATAACCTTGGTCGGCAACCAGTCTACCGCAGAAAGCTAATGGCAACCTACTGCGGGATAATCTTCTATCAAGTCTCGAAAGAGACATGATCGCCCAAGCGTGTGGCACTTAACTGACTGATTGACTTCCTTTTCTCTCTTCGCTCATCTAGCAGAAGAAATGATTGAATGAGAATGAAAGAAAAAGGTTTGACCTTTGATTTCTCTTTTATTCTAACCTGCTTTTGTATTTTGTTCCAACAGCTTCTTTCTTTCTTTCTGTCTTTCTTTCTTTCTTTCTTTCTTTCTGTCTTTCTTTCTGTCTTTCTGTCTTTCTTTCTTTCTTTCTTTCTTTGTCTTTCTTTCTGTCTTTCTGTCTTTCTTTCTTTCTTTCTTTCTTTCTTTGTCTTTCTTTCTTTCTTTCTTTCTGTCTTTCTTTCTTTCTTTCTTATATAATCTTGTCTTCTTTTCAGCCAATTATTTCTCTTTATATTTAAATTATTTCATTTCTCTTACCTTTCCTTCCTTTTTTCTTTTCATTTTCTTCTTTTTATTTCACACTCTTTTTAACTATTTGTTGTTTACTTTTTAAGCTTTACTTCCTTTTTTATTCTCTTCCTCTCCTATTGTTTATTAGCAGGAGATGCGAACAAAATCTTCAGACTATACAAATTACCCTACATTATACCTTAGATCATTCAGTCAAACAAGATGGCCGATGAACGGAATGCAGTTTTTCTTTCTTTTTCTATTCATTTTGTCTTAATGTTGAGATAATGTTCACTTCTTGCTTACATAATGGATATGGACACTAAGAAACCTCACAAACGCGTTCATGTATCATATACTTATTTTATTTAAGACATATGGAAAATCTGAATCCACACAAAGACGTCCATGTATCATATTTAATTTAAGAGATCTGGAAAGTTGGAAACCTCACAAGCACTTCGATGTATCTGGAGACTAAGAAACCTCACAAACCCTTATATGTAAATATACTTATTTAAGACATCTAGAGAGTAACAAAAATCACAAGCTCTTTCATGCATCATATATTTAATTAAATTATTTGGGGGGTGAAAAAAATCACAAATTTTTTCATTTATCATATACTTATGTAAGACATCTGGAAAGTAAGAAAACTCAAAAGCATTTTCATATTTCATATTTAAGACATCTGAAGAATAAGAACCCGCACAAAGGCGTTCATTTGGAGTGTAAGAAACATGACACACGCATTCATATACCATGTATTTATTTAAAACATCTGGAGAATAAGAATCTGCACAAAGACGTTCATCTGGTGGGGAAGAAACCTCACAAACGAGTTCATATATCATATATTTACTTAAATATCTGAGTAATAAGAATCCGTACAAAGACGTCCAATTATCATATATTTATTTAAAACATCTGGAGAATAAGAATCTGCACAAAGACTTTCATCTGGTGGGGAAGAAACCTCACAAACGCGTTCATATATCATATATTTACTTAAATATCTGAGTAATAAGAATCCGTACAAAGACGTCCAATTATCATATATTTATTTAAAACATCTGGAGAATAAGAATCTGCACAAAGACTTTCATCTGGTGGGGAAGAAACCTCACAAACGCGTTCATATATCATATATTTACTTAAATATCTGAGTAATAAGAATCCGTACAAAGACGTCCAATTATCATATATTTATTTAAAACATCTGGAGGATAAGAATCTGCACAAAGACGTTCATCTGGTGGGGAAGAAACCTCACAAACGCGTTCATATATCATATATTTACTTAAATATCTGAGTAATAAGAATCCGTACAAAGACGCCCAATTATCATATATTTATTTAAAACATCTGGAGAATAAGAATCTGCACAAAGACTTTCATCTGGTGGGGAAGAAACCTCACAAACGCGTTCATATATCATATATTTACTTAAATATCTGAGTAATAAGAATCCGTACAAAGACGTCCAATTATCATATATTTATTTAAAACATCTGGAGGATAAGAATCTGCACAAAGACGTTCATCTGGTGGGGAAGAAACCTCACAAACGCGTTCATATATCATATATTTACTTAAATATCTGAGTAATAAGAATCCGTACAAAGACGTCCAATTATCATATATTTATTTAAAACATCTGGAGGATAAGAATCTGCACAAAGACGTTCATCTGATGGGGAAGAAACCTCACAAACGCGTTCATATATCATATATTTACTTAAATATCTGAGTAATAAGAATCCGTACAAAGACGTCCAATTATCATATATTTATTTAAAACATCTGGAGGATAAGAATCTGCACAAAGACGTTCATCTGGTGGGGAAGAAACCTCACAAACGCGTTCATATATCATATATTTACTTAAATATCTGAGTAATAAGAATCCGTACAAAGACGTCCAATTATCATATATTTATTTAAAACATCTGGAGAATAAGAATCTGCACAAAGACGTTCATCTGGTGGGGGAGAAACCTCACAAACGCGTTCATATATCATATATTTACTTAAATATCTGAGTAATAAGAATCCGTACAAAGACGTCCAATTATCATATATTTATTTAAAACATCTGGAGAATAAGAATCTGCACAAAGACGTTCATCTGGTGGGGAAGAAACCTCACAAACGCGTTCATATATCATATATTTACTTAAATATCTGAGTAATAAGAATCCGTACAAAGACGTCCAATTATCATATATTTATTTAAACCATCTGGAGAATAAGAATCTGCACAACGACTTTCATCTGGTGGGGAAGAAACCTCACAAACGCGTTCATATATCATATATTTACTTAAATATCTGAGTAATAAGAATCTGTACAAAGACATCCAATTATCATATATTTATTTAAAGCATCTGGAGGATAAGATATCTCACAAACGCATTAATGTACTATATACACTACCGGCCATAATTATTAGGAAACTCATTAAAAAAAATGATGTATTTTATACTATTTTTAGTATTTATTGCCAAGTGGATAATTCTAAATGAAAATAGAATGGTTCTTTTGTTATTATTACTTTGCAAAATTTTACAAGGCAGCCAGGAAGCCTTTCCTTCGGCCGGCCAATATGAAGAAGAGACTGGCATGGGGAAGAGAGCAGAAAAACTGGACACCAGAAGAGTTCATTTGATGCACATGTTATTGTGCAGTATTAACAAAAGGACCATTCTATTTTCATTTAGAATTATTCATTTGGCAATAAATACTACAAATAGTATGAAATACATATATATTTTTTAAAAATTGGGGTGGCCTAATAATTATGACCCGGTAGTGTTATTATTTAAGACGAATGGGCAGTAAGACACTTCACATCATTCATGTATCCTATTCATATATTGATAAACATGCAACTATTGAGGTGTGTAGCGTCACAAAAAATACACCGAGGCACACTCGCAAAATACACACTTTTTCTCTTATGCCTCGAATTCACAGGCACACATGCGCATATAATGATTGGCACAAGGTCGCAACTATTGCACCTAGGTATATCGAAGTCCCTCATCAATACTAATAATATATGAGACTATTTTGTTAATTATTTTTCCGTGAAAATATAAAATACGGTTCAAAATTTGAAGCCACCCCCAGAATTAGCATCAGATAAACTTGACAGAAGAGTGAAAAAATGGAGAAGATCTCTTAGAGTAACTGAAAAAAGAATGGAATCAATTATTAAAGTTATTCTCTGAGAAACTTTCGCAACGAATGCCAAAACATTGTGCTGCCATAATAAAGGATTAAGTAGAATATTTTGACGCGAGCATAATTTACTCATGACTAGCAGTATAGCCCGGCGTTGCTCGGGTGTAATGAAAGCTTTAAAACTAATCCATGGTCCTGGAGCTCAGACTCTTTGGACGTTGGCACAAAAGACTAAAAAGCAATAGCTGTTTCCAGTTAAATTGAAACCGTAGACTGAAAGAAAAATGAATTTATGTAAGTCAAATTTTGATTTCCTGGTATCGATATCAAATTTTCTGCACTATTGTAAGAACTGCAACCTTGAAACTTCTGAATATCGTTTCTTATGTCTTTGTCTATGAGTGTATAAAATTTGATTAAAATCGGACTACTCCTTCTATAACCTGATTTTCGATATTTATCGGAAGTACCTCGACACAAAACCTAGCTAAGAACACTGGCAGACGATTATAGTACAAATGTGTAAATTTTCAAGAAAATCGGTTCAGCCGTTTTGGAGTCTATAGGTAACGGATACACACACACAGACACCACACACACAGACAAAGTTCCATTTATATATAAGTTTAGATATGCTTTTTTTTTTCTTTTTGTCATAATAAAAATCATGTTTCACTTTTTAAAAACCATTTATAATAATTTTATCTCATCTAAAATACAAAAACAACTGTTTGGTGGGCCAATTTAAAAAAAGATACCAGAAGTTTCTCAAACTTTCGAACTGTACTCTATGTGGTCCCAGTTTAAACAATAAATAGATTTGTTTTTCTTTGATTTGCAAACATGATTTCACCAACATTTCGTTGCGCATATGATTTTGTGTTGATGGCAATTTCAGAAAAAAATTGTTTCAAACAAGATAATTTTACGAAAGCAAGAATAAAGCATTATTTTTTCATTTAAATTTGAATTAAAAACCGACTTGAATTTTCAGTATATTTAACAATTAATTAATGCGTAAGTAGAAAATATGTTTCATTTAAACACTTGCCTTCTTCTAAATGACATGTCTTTACCAATGTAGACCTTCGCTACTCTCTACATCTTTTTATCTGTCGTTGTTCTTCGCAGTTTGTTTGTTTTTAATATCTCTCCCAATGATTGTTCTGCCATCCATTTACAAAAGCGGTTTTTAATTTACGCACTGCTTACCACTGCTCCTCTCGCATTCAGTATGTCATGTGAGTGTCAAAATTTCCATGCCTTCTTACCTTATTTTGCATTCCTTAAATTTAAGATTCTAAGTATGTTTCTTTTTTGTTTCTATTTTACTTAAAATTACTCGATATTTCCATGCCTTGTCTATAATATTATCAGGATTTTTCTGTAGACCCACATTTTTTAGAAAATGACCACATTTCATATGTAGTTGCCATTGCATTCAAAATAGTTACATAGCATTAAATGACCCATAAAGGTTGATATGCCGCCAAACAACACGAAAGAACTCTTACAAGACATTCATTCATATAATAAACTAATTTATATTAGTTATTTATTTATATTAAAAAGACATAACTACAATCTCTGAAAGAAATAAAACTGTATTAAAAAGACAAAATAAGGTAAGAAGGCATGGAAATTTTGACACTCATATGACATACTGAATGCAAGAGGAGCATTGGTAAGCAGTGCGTAAATTAAAAACCACTTTTGTAAATGGATGGCAGAACAATCATTGGGAAAAACCACAACATAAAACACACATATCAAACATAAAACACATAACACCGCCTCGATTACTGATATCCACACAAACATGTGTTGTATACCAATTCGACGAAGAATAAACTCAACCAAAATGACTATCATTTTCACTGATAAACACGGACACGGATATATAAAAACATACAATTATATTTTTATTCTTTTTCTTCGATGACGTGCTGTGGAGTGGAGGGTGGTCGAAGAGATAGCACTCACGCATGAAGAAGCTGACTAACTGGATAGTCTACTGGCCGTTCTCTCCGCCTTCTTGGATCTCTCTCGCTCTCTCTCTCTCTCTCTCTCTGATCTCTCGTTTATATAGGCTGAATTTCCTCGATTGTGTCATCTTTTTGATACGCATATTGTTTATTAATTCTTAATTATTATTATTGTTTAGGTTACTGCCTTTCCATAGTTTATATTCTTTATCCTTGTAACACAACTGTTTTCCAAAACACAACTACATTCCTTTAATGCAAAGCTGGTCTTGCATTTTCCCAAAATAATATTTATTTTAATGTAAATAAACTTTTGTTTTTATATTTCCTGATTTTGAGAACAGCAATTTCGCTTGTTACCCAGTGTCTACATTCCTGACTTTTCAAAACAATATTCATTCAATGTAAACACAGTTTTCACCTGTCAGCTTGCATTTTTGCTGTTTTATAAGACCTGCTCAATGTAAATACACCTTTGGGCGAAATTACATACCACCATCAGAAAATATGTAACATATGCACATAAACTGAGTATCATCTACCATGTATTCAATTGTGAAAGCAGAATAACACATATCATATTTTTATGACTTCAAAGCCCCAAAGAAAATTAAATTTCGGCATTAAATAACCCATATGCCATTAAACAAATAAATCAAATCAAAAGAAAAAAAACTTTGTTTCTGCCGCTACTTATGCTTTTTAATACGCTGTTTAGCTTTTTCAAGGCATATTTTGTTACTCAAACTTGCTTTCTGATTTATGCACCACATTTTTCTGTCTTCCGTTTAAACACTTCCCAGATATTTGATCATCTGTACTTGTTTCATTTTGACATCTCCAACTCGTAAATCGTAACTTGCATCTTCAGTTAATTCCCTTGCGAGCAACCATTGATTCTGTCTTTTTGCAATTGATGCCAGGTCCTTTTTTCTTACTACTCTGCTAGGAGATATTGTAGTTTCCTTTCTGTGTCTGCTATCAATACAGTGTTATCTGTATATCTTATGTTGTCAAAATTGTGCTCACCAATAAATCATGGCAGGATATAGCGTACTGTTGGGTTTGTCTCGCTGTAAAGACATCCTTGTCTTAAACATTATTATTTTTTATTTTTATTTTTTAATCATATCACCCCGAGCAAGGCGGTAACGCCACTGACGTGCAGGGGACTACGTAAGAGTGAAAAGATTTGGAAAATAGAAATCCGGAAACCACATCCTAAACAGGGAACAAGGGATGAGCCTCTTCACCTGTTCAATAGTTATGCGTGGAGTGTGAACCGGGCGATAGTTTAGTCTATCTACTCCAATTGAAAAAAATAAGAAAAGAGTGAAAAGATTGAAAAAGAGAAAGCCGGAAACCACATCCTAAACAGGGAACAAGGGATGAGCCTCTTCACCTGTTCAATAGTTGTGGGTGGAGTTTGAACCGGGCGATAGTTTAGTCTATCTACTCCAATTCAACACTTTTTCTTTCAGTTATTTATGTAAACTTCAGCGTTCATAGCACCATCAATGAATTGCAACTCACCATTGCCACAATTGTTCAGTCGAACATAAGACAGGAGGTTTCCTCGATCATACTTAACTGTTGAATGACTGGTTAGATTTAATTATACATAAATTGAGTACTTAAAACTGATAAAATATAAAATAAATTATATGTTTAACTGACTAACGGGAACGACGCTTTAACACATCTAGTGTAGATTAGGTCCTTGAGAAATTATATATATATACGTGACCGATGTCTATATATGCTTATACTTTACTTCCTACCTAATTTTAGGGCTTGTTTCTCTCGCAGCCGTTTCTCGTTGGCTCTTTCCTCTTCTTTCTTTCTTTCTTTCTTTCTTTCTTTCTTTTTATTTCCTCTGTGTCCTTCTCTTCCCTTTTTGAGTTCTTTGTTTTCTCATCCTTCCTATTCTTTTTTACCTCCTACGAAAAGATCCCCCCCCCAAAAAAAGAAGAAGCGAATTTTCATAAATTTTCCTTTAAAAAATAACGTTTATTACCATAATTACTAACGACCTGATGATGCATTTTTCTTTCAATGTCGAAACAAAATGTACAATTTTGTAGTAGGTTGTAGTTTGTACATGTTCTAAAGTATAATATATATATATATATTGAAACTCGGCTCACCGATTTCCCTTTCCGAGCCGACATCCGTCAATAAACGTTTACAGCACCTGGTATTCCCAAGCGGTCACTCATCTAAGTACTGATGACCAGGCTCAACGTTGCTTAACTTCGGTGATCGAGCGAGAACCGGGGTATTCAACGTGATATGACCGTAATCATTTTCCAATTCCAGTCGAGCGCTCTGCATTCACTTACGCACTGGTACCCTTGGGAAAGGTATTAATCCGTACCTTCCCTCCAGTTATGGATTAAATAACTGAGGTCTGTTGTTCATGCGATCTTTGGCAGACTTCTGCACCGATTGTATGTTATCAGCAGTTCCAAAAATTGTGGATGGTGCTACACAAGCCTTCACCACTCAAAATAATTCTTTGTGTGGCAGTCTAACTAGTTTAGACACTCATACGTCGAAATCGACGGAAGAGTCCATAATATATATATATAATGACTAACCATTAAAAACGGAGAAGATAATCCATAAAAAATATCTAATTATATCAAAATATTAAATAAGTAATAATCGAAAGCTCATTGGATATTATCCAGAGCAATATGATATAAACAGAAGAAAACTCAACACATAATTAAACGGTTATAAATCCAGAATTTATTTCGGTAGTTGTAAAAATACAAGCTGCTTCACCAGACCCAAAATATCAAATACTTTAACCCAGAATATTCAAAACATTTTAGGTTAGTGCAGGGAGGAAACATTGGGGTGAAGCTTAAAGGTCTACAATTTAACATTGAAGGTTTCGTACCAGGAATATCACAGAAATTGAAGAACACATAGAGCAATACAAGAATGTGCGTTGTGGTGCAGTGGATATCGGCTCGGAACGAAAAATAAAGGATCCGAGTTCGAATTCCAGTTGAATTCATTGAGGATGTAGTGCTGCCCTGGTTCAAGAGGGTGACTGCTGGGAGATTACATATCTGGCAACAGAACTCTGCTCCATGTCACACGAACAGAAGAACCCAGTCATGGCTGTCAAACAATTTCTGCGACCACATCACCCTTCAGACCTGGCCACCTAACTCCCCAGACTACAACCTCAAGGAGGTTACTGTTTGGGGAGCAATTGAGCGAGAGATCAACAAAACACACATAATGGACGTGTTGAGAATTTTATAGACAGATTAACAGTAGGAATATGGTATGGTCCTTTAAAGCATTTATGGTCAGTCCTTTGGGTTTATCGATACGTATATATATATATATATATATATATATAACATAGTGATGATCCACGTATACTGTCCTAATATGTATAGGAATTTGAATTTCTAATTTGAATTTTAAAATCATTTGTTTCTGATGAAGGACAGAGGCCGGTCTGAAATATAAAATATAATAATAGAAATAAACAAATACTGCCAAAAAAATACATTTTTAAACTCGCAACTTTTTAATAATTTTTCCTATATATATATATATATATATATATATATATGTAAATATTTAGCGAGACGCAACATTTTGTTTTTCTTGCGTCAGCAGAGGACAAAAATTAGTATATATAATTTTAGCGTCTTTTTTGTAGTGAAAAACACATTGATTTGGAAATTCTTGAAAAAACAAATAATTGTTGGATTTTAATGTAACCATCAGGAAACATTCACAAATTAATTTATTTTAGAAATGTTTCTTTTTAGATAATCTTGGTAAAAAAATATTTCCCATCACAACTAATTTAATTTAATTTAATGAAATTCCGTGAAATTTATTTTTGTACCGCTTAATAAGTATATTAGTAAAAACATTGAACTCACTGGAAAATTTAAATAATTTTTGCTTCTAAAACGAGTGCCCAGTTATCGAAAATCTACTCTAAATCGTGGGTTGTGCGTTGTGGTTCAATGGATATCGGCTCGGAACGAGAAATCGGAAAGCCGAGTTCGAATTTCAGTTGAATTCATTGCATTCACTTACACGCAAATACCCTTGGGAAAGGTTTTAATCCGTCTTTTCCTTCCAGTTATGGGTTAAGAACAGGACAGATTGGGTTCTATAGCCTTGGCTGGCAACCAGTCTACCGCAGAAAGCAATGGCAACCTACTGCGGGATAATCTTCTGCCCAGTCAGTCATGTCTCTAAAGAGACATGATCGCCCAAGCGTGTTTCACGTATGGCACTTAACTGACTTACTCTAAATCGTAAAAAAAACTATGGCATTATTTAATTAAATTTTAATTTCTTTTATCAATAAAATATATTATGAGTATTATTGTCTTAGGGAAAAAAATTCAGATAATAAAGAATTGTACTCATTTTTTTGAAAAAAATTAATGAGAATAATTTACAAAGTTTTAAATATTTTAAAATTTTGTATTAATTTGTACCGGTTAGATTATATTGTTATTAACTAAAAACTATATTTTCTAATCATAAATGGAAAGGCTCACTATAATTAAGCGACTCCTAATATTTTAAAAGAGAATTTTTAATTTAAGTGATTTTTATTTATTATATATATATATATATATATATATATATATATATATATATATATATATATATTTTTTTTTTTTTTTTTTTTTGTAATTACTTTCATACATGACATTATCAGAAAATAAGAGTGGTAACTGTAGTAAATTTAAATTTCAGTAAAATGTACTTTAGTAAAACTATTCAGCGTGTATTTTGATAAATTACACTGGTCAACACGATTTTTGGTACCAAGAAACAAAACAGGTTTTTAGCAAATTTGATGGTGCTGGTTCCGAAAATGAGCTTAGATTTTCGTGGTTAGCTACCGTTTTTTCTTCTGTATTGAAATTGCTTATTGTTGAAAAAAAAAAAAAAAACAATTTACGATCTTGGCTGATCGCAACATTTGGTTAATAAAGGTCGTAGAAACCCATCAATTTTCAGGTAGGCCGAGCAATTTATGTCAGCCACCTGAAATAAACTATTTTTATAAGAAAAAATGTTTTTGAGTGAAGAATTCTTAAATAGAAGTACTGAATTTTTCCAATTTATCACCAAAATTTAAATTAACTGACAAACTTTATCCGTAATACACTTTATTAGTAATACGCTAATATTAGTAGTAAGGCTCATCTTTACATAGCCATCTAGATAAATTTCCGAATCACTGTAGCGAATAGAGTGATGAGCAAGTAGAACGAAGGAAATCAACACAGTGGAAGAGAATTGTCAGGGACGGTGTGACAAGCGAATAATGGCTGACTACTGATGGAGTATCAAAAGAGACTTTGTATAACTTTGAACATGAAAGACAATCAAGATAGAGAACATTTTTGCCACCGTTCTTATATTCACGAAGGTTTTATTTCTGCCTTTAGTTTAAATAATTAGATGAAAATACTTATATTCAATCGTGTTATTTTTAAAGACTTACAGTCTGATTATTATTGAAAAAATAGTTTTTTTTTCTCAATAAGCAGACCAACATTTGTTGATTTAAATACGATTTTGTAGGATTATACAGAGAAATATCGCCATCGGTCACATATAGAAAACAAAAGAAAAATTGGAGTAGATAGACTAAACTATCGCCCGGTTCACACTCCACCCACATCTATTGAACAGGTGAAGAGGCTCACCCCTTGTTTCCTGTTTAGGATGCGGTTTCCGATTTTCTCTTTTCCAATCTTTTTACCCTTACGTAGCCTCCTGCGCATCAGTGGCATTACCACCTTGCTTGGGGTGATATGATTAAAAAAAAAAAAAAAAGAAATCTTTTTTTCTTCTCATAAAATGAGACATTTATGTACAACAAAAATGCTAATTAACCAAGAAAAATTGAGGTCATTTTCAGATTCAGCTTCCTCAAATTAGCTAAAAAAGATGTTTGGTGTCAATTCAATTTTGTTTTTGTTAACCACTGTAGGAGGAAAAACTAATAAGGAGGATTGTTGACAGCGATTGACATTATGTTTAAATTTGTTAAATTATTGAACGATGGATAATAATTACGACAGCTTATCTAGAGGAGGGCACGGTTATTAGGAGTATTAGTAACAACTTCCATAAGTCATAAATCGTCACGTTACGAGTCTTGTTACTCATTACGATCGTAAGGGTGCTACATGATAGTGTGTGTCTATGGCAAGAGAGACTGAAGAGATCATATCCTTCTCCAGACTGGTTTCGAATTAAGACTTTTAATTCTTTTAGGCTGGTTACCATCTCAAGGCGAGATTATCCAGTCAACATGGATGGGGAAGACGTGGGAGTTATAACTTTTCCAGTGGTGTTTTTGTGGCCATACTCTATCGTCCTGTCCGATTCGCAAAACAAGTTTTTTTTAAATTTTTAAGAATTTTTTATTTTTTAAGATGGTGGATTGTCGATGTCGACTGAAGCTGCCAAGATCGGGGTATGCTCATCAAAGAGATAAAGTCGGGAAGCGATACACTTACACGCACTGAAGATAACAACAGCCACTTTTATTTTTCCAACAGCAGTTCCAGTGAGTTGGTGGTGCCTGCAACACTGTGGCTCGACGTGGTAACCGACGCACACTCCGTACCAGCCTGACGATACTTTTTGCACGGACGAAGAAAACCCTGTTCTTCTCACGAATCTTCTCTTATATATCTATGGTGACACTACCTCAACAATAGAACACTATATCTTCGTATCATCTGCATGCGTGTAAACAGTATTGTTTATTCAACTCTACTATAATTAAGTAGGTGACCTAATGACAATAGCGTCATTTATCCGATTTTACTTCAATTAAGTAGGTGACCTCATTACTTCATACAATAAATCTCCTCCTAGTCAGCTACACACTGTTACACTTATACGGAAGTTAACGTTACGAATGAACAGTATTCGAACTCAAGAAAATCATCAATGGGTGCATGAGTCGTAAGGTAATTGCCAACAGTAAAATCAGTGTGTTTGGAAGAAATATGTTACGTACACCTTTTTTTTTAATCATATCACCCCGAGCAAGGCGGTAACACCACTAATGTGCAGGGGGCTACGTAATAGTGAAAAGATTGGAAAAGAGAAAAACCGGAAACCACATCCTAAACAGGAAACAAGGGATGAACCTCTTCACCTGTTCAATAGTTATGGGTGGAGTGTGAACCGGGCGATAGTTTAGTCTATCTACTCCAATTGAAAAAAAAAATAAACAGAGTGAAAAGATTGGAAAAGAGAAAGCCGGAAACCACATCCTAGACAGGGAACAAGGGATGAGCCTCTTAACCTGTTCAATAGACGTGGGTTGAGTGTGAACCGGGCGATAGATAGATCTATCTACTCCCATTGAAAAAAATAAATAAATAAACAGAGTGAAAAGATTGGAAAAGAGAAAGCCGGAAACCACATCCTAGACAGGGAACAAGGGATGAGCCTCTTAACCTGTTCAATAGACGTGGGTTGAGTGTGAACCGGGTGATAGATAGATCTATCTACTCCCATTGAAAAAAATAAATAAATAAACAGAGTGAAAAGATTGGAAAAGAGAAAGCCGGAAACCACATCCTAAACAGGGAACAAGGGATGAGCCTCTTCACCTGTTCAATAGACGTGGGTGGAGTGTGAACCGGGTGATAGATAGATAGATCTATCTACTCCAAATGAAAAAAAAAAAACAAAGTGAGAAGATTTGGAAAAGAGAAAGCCGGAATATATATATACTAGCAGTATAGCCCGACGTTGCTCGGGTGCAATAAGTATGATGGTAGCTACAATCATGGCTATACTCTAATGTTTAGTAACTGAGGGAGGTGCGTATTTCTCTCTAGAGCCAATGGTTGGCTTTCAATCTCGGGTAAAACCTGTAAGATTTACGCGACGCAGTCTTCTCCACTCTACGTAATATTATTCCAGGAGAAACATAGTACTCAATTTCACATTAAGCCATCAAAGAAAGCTTGGTACAGATGTGACCTTTGATGGCTACTAGCCGAAGGTTGAGAGATCTGCGATTAACACGTCATCAGTGGTTAAAAACCAATCGACCTGACAGCACCTGATATACGCACGCACGAGAAAAAACTGTCGACAGATGTATATATAAACAACAGTTCCAAAGAGGGGTAGGTTAGTCACTCACACATCGCAACTTGAAAGTGTAAGGTCCATTTTCGGACCAGGGGCCGCTCACATGCACATTGAGATTAAATGGTGTGAAATAAAATGCAGTGATAAGTAATCAACGCTCACAATTCGTTGAATCAATTTGCTTGCATACTAACTTTCAATAAGTTAAGAAAACAGTATTTACGTCGGTCTGTCGAAAAGTAATCGCTGTTCTTTTTAAAAGCTCTTTTTGAAAGAGCTATCGATCTGTCAATCCTACCAGTGTCCGGACCGGGTGAGTTTTCCCGTGTTGATTCAAATTAAGCTGCAGGCTCCACTTCTGGTGATGCCCTTCCGTCAATTACTTTAAGTTTCAGCTTTGCAACAATGCTTCCCCCGGAACCGAACTCTGGTTTCCCACAGGATACCCGCCGGGTCATGGAAGCGAACGCGGGCGGATCGCCGGTCGGCATTGTTTACGGTCGGAACTACGACGGTATCTGATCATCTTCGAAACTCCGACTTTCGCTCTTGATCAAGGAAAACGTGCTTGCTACACACCATCGCTGCAGTTCGTGTTGTGACGATCCAAGAATTTAACCTCTAACGTGGCAATACGAGTGGTCCCGACTGCTCTTCTCGATCATTTCCCCTTCGTAGACGGAGACCGACAGACGTAGATGAGGCCTTCTATCATTTCGTTACACCCTTCTAATACCTTATAAATAATGGCTTAACCCTTTTTGATTGTGGGGGGAAAAACAAAAGACACATAAAAGACGTTACTTGGTTCCAATGAAAAAAGAAAGATAGATAGATAGATAGAAGTGTTTAACATCTCCTAATACCTCATAAATAATCGGTCATTCAGTTTTGATCGCGTATGAAGACAAACGACATATCAAAGTCGCTAGCTGGTTTTAGCGAAAAAAAAAAATGAAAGAAAGAAGTGAAGACAAAAGTGTTTAACGTCTGTTTCAGTGAAATAGAAAAAGTTGAGAATTTCAAATCTTTGCATTTGTATCTTCTTACTTTTTAACATAACGACCAGCATTCATATTTAGGATTTTTATTGTAATATTTTGTTAAAGTCGTTAAACTGTAACATTTTAACGATGTGATAGGGGAATCTCTACATATATTTTTACAGAACTCGCCATGAGCTTATTCGCTCATTAAATGAAGAATTCAGTTTCATCGGAAATTTAAAATAGGAAAACCGGGACGTTTTTTTATGGTAAAATTAATCCTTATTATGTTGTCATTTTTCATCATATTTCGATTTCTGCTGCGGGAAGACCTAAGGCAGGTTGTGGCGTGTTGTTATGGCTCCATTTCATGATTTTTTTTCTATCTCCCTTAACATCCCTAGCGTTACATAGACAAAGTCCTCCTTAGTGTGTGGGCTGTACTTAACAAGACAATTTTTTGTATATCTCTTAAGCTGGGGTTTCCAGGGATTCTTTCAATACGTTGTTTTGTTTAATTTTTTATCATTCCAAGTGTACCTACTGTCACTGGCACGATTTTTTTTTCAATTTCCGCACTTTTTCTATTTCAATTTCCAGGTCCTTATATTTTGACAGTTTTTCGAATTCCTTGGTTGCTATGTTACAATCCGCTGGAGAAGCCATATCAATTAACAGGCAAGTTTTTTTCTTTCTGGTTTTTAACAATAATGTCCGGCCTATTTGCTTCAATTTTTTTTGTCTGTGTAAATGGCGTAATCCCATAGAATGGTGACATCTTCTATATCTGTAACCGGTGCTGGGTGATGTTCATACCAGTGTTTCTTTACATATTTTCCATCAATTATTATTATTATTATTATTATTATTATTATTATTATTATTTCAGTTTTTTTCGAAAATTAATTAAAATGGAGAAAATACTCATAATTTATGGATTTAATTTTGTACGGCAAACGATAAAAACCTGAATGAACGGGCACGCGGTGTAACTGCCGCTTTTGCCTTTTTCAAATAAAGAAAATAAAGAAGACAAGCTCTATTAACTGAATCGAGACAAGCGAGGCGTGCAACATGAGCTTATCGCTTAATGGTCAACGTTAATCTCCGTTGTAATGTTTACCTTTCAGAAAAAAAGAAAATAGAACTTGGGGGTCGAGCGTCTATGAATTGCTCTGAGACATTCATGATTCGTACAGCAGTGAATATGATAATAGGTCGCCAGTTTCGGATGACTCTCTTTGTTATGCTTCGGCGACTACCAGCGATCTTCAGTTTGAATTCCTGACAAAATGTTAGACTCATGAAAAATAAATCAATGAATAAAATAGTTTTACACAATATATAAATAGTTTTACACAAACTACACATCACCGCCCACAAGACAAAAAATGCATACATATTAACAAAATATATGTCTCCCTTGCAAGCACGTGCGCAAACACACACACACACACACACACACACACACACACATGCAACAAACCAGTTGGCTTCACAAACTAAGAATTGAACGGTTCTTCCACGTTGGTTGCAGGCTTACATATTTAGCGTGGCCGTACAGGAGAAATATTCTTCGTGTTTACATTTCTGAAACAATTTTTTATATATATCTTTGCCATTACTGGAGATAATGGTGAACCCATTGTTAAGCCTTTTCCTGTCTTTTGATTTTAGAATCCAATTGTATGAATGTCGTTTCCACAGAGAATGCCAATATCTCCATTAGATTATCTATCGTGACCATGGGTACCGCCTAATTCACGTGATGGTAGACCTTCAGCGCCATTTCTACCATCCATACCCAAGAACTGGTAGAAACGGAGGTCGATGATTGAGGCGGTACATATTTCAGCTGGGTCTACACTTACTAAACTAGTTGAGCATATTCGCAATCATATTAGCTCAACATTTGATCTTCAAACTCTTCTGATTTGAGTTCCATAGACTGCTACGTCTGGGGCTTCTCGGAGACCGACTAGAGGCCACACAACACCAAGGACTCGTTGAAAGCCACGTAGATGGAAGACAATAACCACCTTGTATGGGAATGAATTTGCTTCCAAGGTCGCGGCGAGGTCTTTCTCAGTGTTGAGTGTTATTTTATTAAACAATATTTTCTGTTTTTTCTCAATTGTACATGCGGATAAAATGTTGAGATAGTATACTAATTTTTTGTATTCAATATCTTTGTCATTATATTGCAATTGATTCTCAGTAACCTAGCGGGAATATTGAGAGGTTTTAAAAGGATTCCTAACACTAAATAATTACTTGCTTGAACACGCAGCAACATTTTTGGAACGATTAAGGAAACCTGAGAAAAAGAAATGCCAATAATGTTGAACTACAGGTTGAATATTTGAAATGACATGTACGTCACATAGTTCTAGGTTTTTCCTTTCTTGGTCATAACGAAAGACTTTCAACATCATTCGATGAATATATATATATATATATATATATATATATATATATATATATATATATATTGATAAATACACATATTATCCTACGTCTAGTTTCATGTACAATGTAATCGTGAGCTGTTTTTTTATAAATTAGTGTAGAAAACTCCGAGTCGAGCAATAAAAATATATGATAATATGTATTTCCATGAATATATACTTTATAACTCTGATATTTTACATCGAGCACTGCTTTATTAACACCAGAATAATATATATGCAAGTACGCATGTCTATCCATAAGTATATTTATTGATATACATATCTATCTATCTATCTATCTATCTATCTATCTATCTATCTATCTATCTATCTATCTATGCCAGTCTGTTCAATCTATCTATCTATCTATCTATCTATCTATCTATCTATCTATCTATCTATGCCAGTCTGTTCAGTCTGTCTATCTATCTATCTATCTATCTATCTATCTATCTATCTATCTATCTATCCATCTATTCTAATCTATCAGTCTAATCTATCTATCTATCTATCTATCTATCTATCTATCTATCCACACACACACACACACACACACACACACACACACACAGGGAGAGAGAGAGAGAGGGTGCGATGGGTAAATTGCCGCCATTTTATATTTTTATAAATTTCGTGCTTATGCGCTGTTTCTTTTGTCAACTTCACAGCATAGTAAGGTAATTTGGACATCGTCTGTATAAGAAGACCAGCATGACACGACTCACTCAGCCATAAACTTGGAAACGATATGCTGTACTGCTTGGAATTTGCACCGGAAGCCCCAATACGAACATTTCAGGAAGTCTGGTTGTCAATCTGAGGACATTGCAGAAGATTCGGAGTGTGCATGAGTCTAATGTTGATTACAAACGTTTTTGGAGTGATCACTAGTGATAGCGATGTTATGTCTCTACTCATCTTCTCGCTGGATCTCAGACTCAACAGGAAGACCTACATCAAGTGCATTAAGGTGGTAGTGCTGCCCCGAGTCACGAGGGTGCTGGTGGAAGACCCTACGTCTGGCAACAGGTCTCTGTACCATGCCATATAAGCAGGAGAAGCCAGTCATAGCTATCGAACAATTGATGCAAACATATCACTCTTACATCTGGGTACCTCTTCATTATTATGCATGGGGTGTAGTTGAGTTGCAGTTTATTTGTAGTCCTTTCTTGTCATTCTCTTCAGCTACCTTCTGTAGGAGGTCTTGTAGTTTCCTTTCCATTTGTGCTATCAGCACTGTATCATCTGCGTACCTTAGGTTGTTTAAATTGTGGCCTCCGATAACAAATCCAGGCATAAACTCTAGGGTTCTAAAAATATTCTCGCTGTACAAGTTGAACAGATCTGGTGAAAAGAAACATCCTTGTCTTACACCCATTTCTTTCTTTGTATACCTGCTGAATTTGTTACCTGTTCATATACAAGTGGTTTTGCTGACAGTAAAGATTCTTGATTACTCTCCAGTACTCTCTTCTTTGTTTCTAGTGAAATTTTACTGTTTCTTAATACTTTACACTTCTGGAATGTATCCTTTGCCATCCCAATTTGCCTTTGGGTCTGTGTGTCACTTTCTGTCTTCTGTTAAAACACTTCCCAGGTATTTAAATTTTTGTACCTGCCTGATTTTAGTATCCCCCCCCCCAGCTGTATTTGACATTTTTGACTGCTCTTTTTGCTGATGACCATGCGCATTCGGTTTTCTTGCAGTTTATTTGTAGTCCTTTCTTGTCACTCTCTTCAGCTACCTTCTGTAGGAGGTCTTGTAGTTTTCTTTCTGTGTCTGCTATCAGCACTGTATCATTTGTGTACCTTATGTTGTTCAAATTGTGAGCCGATATCCACTGTACCACAACGCACATCCTCATTACATGTCCCCAAACCTTCAGCTATCTTTTCCTGCTGTTAAGTATAAGTTTTCTTTTCATTTCCATCTTCTTCAAAATCTTGTTGCTAACATGTTTGGTTCATGGTATCTTCAACATCCTTCTCTAGAATTACATTTTGGTTGCTTCAAGTCTTTCCTTAATCTTTGATGAGGTTGTCCAGCATTCACTGCCATTTTGAAGGACAGGCATCACATAACAATCCAGTACTCTCTTCTTTTTTGTCTCACACTACCCCACTCAGCCTTTGGAATGCACCCTTGGCCATACCAATATACTTTTGAATCTCTGTGTCAAACCTTCCCATCCTCTATGAGAACACTTCCCAAGTATTTAAATTTCTGTACCTGGTTGATTTCAGTATCCCTGGCCTGTAATTGTCATTTTGGGTTCCTTTTTATTGATGACCATGCATTTAGTTTTCTTGCAGTTTATATGGAGTACTTTCTTTTTGTTTTCTTTAGCTACCTTCTGTAGGAGGTCTTGTAGTTTCCTTTCTGTGTCTGCTATCAGCACTGTATCATCTGCGTACCTTATATTATTTAAATATATTGTTTAAATAGACGAATCCTGGCATAACTTCAAGCGTTCTCAGAATAGTCTCGCTGTATAATTTGAATAAATTCGGTGAAAAGACGCATCCTTGTCTTACGTCCCTTTCAAGAAAATAAAAATATAACAGGTGATATTTTATTTCATTTTTATTTTAAAAAAAGTAAAGATATTTGTGTCATCGTTTGGTTTCCGATTTTTCATGTTTCTTTGAGAGCAACACACAGCACTTCCTTGACCACACTTTTCAACTGAAGTGGGACGAATATATCGGATTTATAGATGCATCTACTGCTATCAGATCGGTGCGAAAGTTTTTACTGGTTTGTAAAAGGGACATTTTAAAGCATTGTAATTTATTTTATGCCTATTGTTATTACTTAAACATATCACCATGATTGATTGATAACTTTTTCTTTCAGATTATTAAACCATCATTCATATTTTTCTGCAATATTCTCACCCATGTTCTTTTCATCTAAAGAACACATTAGGCGGGCTTAAGGGCTATCACGTTGAATACACCGGTTCTCGTTCGATCACTGAAGTTAAGCAACGTTGAGCCTGGTCAGTACTTGGATGGGTGACCGCTTGGAAATACCAGGTGCTGTAAGCGTATAGTGACGGATGTGCGTTGTGGTGAAGTTGATATCGGCTCCGAAAGAGAAATCGGTGAGCCGAGTTCGAATTCCAGTTGAATATCCTGCATTCACTTAAGCACTGATACCCTTGGGAAAGGTATTAATTCGTCCCTTCCCTCCAGTTATGGGTTAAATAACAAGGGTAGGACTTGGGGACCCTGCCCTTAAAAACAAATCCCAATGAATCTTGATACTCGAAAAGAAAAATGTATTACTAGATACAAAAACTTATATGAAAACAACAATAAATTGTTGAAAGAAAATGGTATTACCAGCAATAAATAAATAAAGTTTAGTTGGCAATAAATGACCCGCCGAGGTTGATTTGCCATAAAAACAAAACAACCAACCAACCAACTAACACATTAGGTATGCTCTACTCTATGAGTTTCACAGAAATTCCAATACAAATGCAGCAGCAGGTTCTATTCAGGATGCTTATGGAACGAAAGAAGTGAAAGAAAGAAGTTTTAGGTGGTGGTTTTCCGTTTTCAGCTTAAAATATGAGGCTAGATAAATATTGTAACCACAGGTCTGCATTTAAACTAAAAACTTTTTAAAATTGTACAAAACTGGCTAACCAAATTGAAATTGAAATTAAAATATGGAAAAGACCTAGACATAACGTGCAGTATAGTGAAAACAGCCAAGCCTTACAACGGTGGCAAAAAATGTATACTGTGCCAGGAAGAAAAGTTAGCTATTACGTTATTCCCAAACAAAAATGAATTATTTAATGAAAGAATAGAAATTATGACTAAGTGTAACCATACCAAAAATACCTATTAGGTTCATACAACCATAGATGAAAACGTTATAATTTTGTCTAATTTTGAAATTTGCGCGTTCATAAAATATCCCTCTTACGTGAGGTCTTTTTAATAAAACGGTAAAATCAGTTATTATAAATTGCCTGAAGACACCACATGGTAGAAACCCGGGTTGCGTAATATAGCTAGTTTACAAATGAAATATATATACACTACCGGCCATAATTATTAGGCCACCACATTTTTTTTTTAAAGAAATGATGTATTTCATACTATTTTTAGTATTTATTGCCAAATCAAAACAGAATCGTTCTTTTGTTATTATTACTTTGCAAAATTTTACAAGGCAAGGAAGCAAAGATGAACTCGCCCGAATTACCATAAATTTTTTTCATTCTTTTATTGATGAAACTGCAATATAGGTAATTATTAAATATTTATAAATTCATTTGATGCACATGTTATTGTGCAGTATGAACAAAAGAACCATTCTATTTTCATTTACAACTATTCACTTGTAAATAAATACTAAAAAATAGTATGAAATACATACTTTTATGGCGGGTAGTGTGTGTGTGTATATATATATATATATAATTACGGATTTTTTATTAATCCGACATTTTTTTTATCACTTTAAATGTTATTTTTAGTGGAGGCCCGTCAATGAGTAGACTCTCCGATTGTTAATTAAACAAAGTAATTAATTTACTATAACCTACCAGCTTGAATGTTTGAGAAATCTGATAAAAGAAAAATTTGGAATATCGACAGGAATTGAACCCGCGTCCCTTATGGGTAAAGGGAGCTATATGTTAAGCCGGCACATCATAACCAATTTGTCCCGTCTGTGAGAGTACGCTTATGTGCATTTTATAAATGTGCTTTGTAAGACTTCTTCATAAGAAGGTTCGGCCAGTCAGTGTGAAGTAATGGTCAGCGATTTTATGCGGTTGACCGTTACGACTGTAATGAGTCTAATCCTCATTTTGCTTTCAATAATCTGAACCTTGTGTCAAAACAAGCTAAGCTTAGTAAATAATTCTCGCGAGATATTTACAGATTTATGTCACCTGTTGCCTTCTGGAGTTACAAGTTTTCTTTTTCGGTTTGCACCTGACGTGCATTAACTACAATAAATAAACAAAGGAAACATTTGAGCGTTCGAAAAATGTTGGATATGTTAATGGTTCTTCTCAAAGTTACAATCAATATTCCTGCCAAATTAGAATGGATTTCTATTCCATCTCTAAAACGGTCCATTATTTTGTGTACAGCATAATATATTTAGTAAAGAACAAACACAAGATTCGTTTTTCTACTGGCTACTGTAGATGTGGGTTGTGGTGCATTGGATATCGGCTCGGAACGAGAAGTCGCGGAGCCGAGTTCGAATTCCAGTTGAATTCATTGCATTCACTTACGCACAAATACCCTTGGGAAAGTTATTAATCCGTCTATTCCTTCCAGTTATGGGTTAAATAACAGGACAGATTGGGTTCTTGGGTTCTATAGCCTTGGTCGGCAACCAGTCTACCGCAGAAAGCAATGGCAACCTACTACGGGATAATCTTCTGCCCAGTCACTCATGTTTCTTTCGAGACATGATCGCCCGAGCGTGTATCACGTATGGCGCTTAACTGACTGACTGACTCGTATTTAAGTAGATATCCTGTCTATAATTAAACAGTATATATATTTATTTCTACCGGCCTGATTATTTACAATAAATATTTGTTTCGGAAATGTGTGTCATTCGGCAGGTTTCGAACCTGCGTCCACGTAGGGCACTCAACTGACTGACTGATCTATTAACTTCTTGTGACCCGACATTTCCCTATAAATAGCGTAACTTGAATAAATAAACGAGTCCCCAGGATACTTCGACCGACATGTGAATAATATTGATTTCTCAACTTTCTCACTCCTCAGTAACCTTTATGGAGTACTAAAGTTGCTTTTGTAAACAATTGTCACAAAGTATTTTCAGAAACTAGTTTGCACGATTTACATTACGGAAACACAAAGCGACAAAAAAAACTAAATAAGGCATATTTTAGGCTTAATTATCATTACCTGTATTTGCGTCGATATTTAACCGATTGACTAGTCCTTCGGGTACATTAAGGTACCCGTTGTTTATTTTTTATTAGAAAAAAAAAAGGTGGGGAATAAAAACCAAAACAAAATAAAATAGAATAAAATGCTTGTTGAATTTAATGAATTGAGATAAAAATCTTCCCCTGAAATAAATCTTGTGTATTGTTTAATCAACAGGAAGGCAAATAACAACATCAGTCAGTCAGTTAAGTGCCATACGTGATACACGCCTGGGCGATCATGTCTCGAAAGTGACATGATTGACTTGGTAAAAGTTGGTTGCCATTACTTTCTGCTGTAGACTGGTTGCCAACCCAAATTGTCCTGTTATTTAACCCATACCTGGGGGGAAGAGACGGATTAATACCTTTCACAAGGGTATTTGCGCATAAGTGAATGCAATGAATTCAAGTGGAATTCGAACTCGGACCCCCGATTTCTCGTTCCGAGCCGATATCCAATGCACCACAACGCACATCCGTAAATAATGTAGATATCTCATTTCAGAAGCATAGACAAGGGATAGGGATAAGTGGAGGTCCATGATCGCCTACGTTCTTAAAGAAGAAATAGTTTAATTCCAGATAATTCCCGAAGATTATTGTGGTATCTTAGCGTGTCTGCGCGTTTGTGTATCTTATTTTTAGTAGGTCTTGTAGGACTTTGGTGATGGGTGTGTGTGCGTTTAGAAATACATAAACTTTTACATAATTTTGTACGTTGTTTTTCTTGTTTTCACTTTTGTTAGTTGTGTTAAATAAATGATTTCTTCATATGAATATGCAGCCAAATTGAATTCATGCTGTGTGTGTGTGTGTGTGTGTGTGTGTGTGTGTGTGTGTGTGTGTGTGTGTTTCGTTATTGGCATGGTTCAGTGACCATCTATAACCAGCAATTTTTTATAATCGTTTCACCCCAAGCAAAGCGGTACTGCCACTGATGCGCAGGGGACTACATAAGAGAATAAAAGTTTAGGCAGGAGGAGAGCGAAGAGAAAGACAAACAAGTTACAGGGGGTGTCAGAGAAAGGGCAAGAAAAGGATGGGAACGCAGGAGTGAAGACAGTTGCGAAGGTAGAGAGAAATAAAAACAACAAGATCCACGGGGTGATGTAGAAAGGCCTGAAGTAAAGTAGATAAGAGATGCGAATTGACATTGAATTTAAATTCCTGGAGGTTGTAGCACTCAGGAAAGCAAGTCTGGACTCGTCTGGAGTTTTGACACCCGACTTCTCACTTAGAACCGAGGCACAACTGAATGATGTCCACATTACACCTTCGCTTGTCTCTAAGATAATCTTAAAACTTGACTCTCACAAAGCGAGCGGTGGTGACGGAATCCTAACCATAGTCTTAAAGAAATGTGCCCCCTGAACTCTCCTCTGTCCTTTCTAAGCTCTACAACCTTTGCCTATCTGCTTCCTGCTTTCCTGCCTGTTGGAAATCTTCCTCTGTAGTTCCTATATTTAAAAACACTGGAGAACCCTCTGGCCCTGCAAATTACCGCCCTATCAGCCTTCTTCCGATCTTTGGCAAAGTGTTCGAAGCCATTATCAACGCCGAGGTGGTTCAGCATCTCACAGCACACAGGCTCCTCTCGGACAAGCAATATGGTTTCCGCTTCACCAGGTCTACTGCTGATATGCTAACGACCATCACCGAGTACATATACCAGGCACTCGACAGGAATGGCGAAGCCCGAACCGTTGCATTGGATATATCTAAGGCGTTCGACAGAGTTTGGCATGCTGGCCTTCTATGTAAACTGCGGAGCTATGGTATAACTGGACATTTGGTTGAACTAATCCAGTCATTCCTTTCTAACCGCACAATGAAGGTGGTATTAAACGGACATGCCTCTCAGAACTACCATACAAACGCAGGTGTCCCCCAAGGCTCCATCTTAGGTCCTACACTCTTCCTGATATACATTAATGATCTCCCTGATTCCATAAGAGCCCAAATAGGTTTGTACGCCGATGACACCACAGTTTATTCTCGCCTCCTACACAAATCTGGTGTAGGCGTCAAAGCTAACCTCGCAGCCGAGATTGAAAATGACCTCCAATCCATATTGATCTGGGGTAAGAAATGGTTAGTAAATTTTAATGCTTCTAAAACGAAGCTACTCTCAATTAACCATCATCGACAATCTCACCTACCTCCCATTAGCATGGACCAGGCTTGCCTCCCAGAGAGTAAAACACTGCGCCTCCTTGGTCTCACACTTTCAGCGGACCTCAAATGGAATGACTATATCGAATCCATTGCTAAATCCGCTGCTATGAAAGTCGGTTCTCTGTGTAGGGCCCGGAAGTTTTTTCCGTCTGAATCTATCCTGCACATTTATAAATCTACCATCCGCCCGTGCATTGAATACTGCTGCCATATCTGGTCGGGTGCCCCTGCTGTTCTCCTCGGGCTTCTCGATAAGGTTCAGAGGAGGGTCTGTAATGTGATAGATACTGACTTGGCAGACCGCCTGCAGTCTCTCTCCCACCGGCGCGACGTGGCTTCCCTGTGTCTCTTCTATAAATACTTTCACGGCTTCTGCTCCGATGAACTTAGATCACTAGTGCCCCCTAAATACGATTTTGAACGAGATACTAGATTAGCAACTAGATCCCACCCGTTTACAGTGAAACCGATAAAATGCAGCCGTAACTTCTACTCCAACAGTTTCTTTCCTCGCACTTCCCGACTGTGGAATTCTCTTCCAAACGATTGCTTCCCCGACGGCTACAATCTCCAGGAGTTTAAATGTAAGGTCAATAGACACCTCCTAACACACTAACCTGCTCCCATTCTATCAAACACTCTTCCCATCTGCCCAACCCTCATCCTCGGTATCCTTACTCATCTGTCACCTTCCTCCTAACATTCCCTATGTCTAACCACTCCTTCTCTTTACCTTCCCCTATGTAGCCCCATGCGCAATAGTGGCAGTGGAATGCCTTGCTTGGGGTGAGATGATTAAAAAAAAAAAGTATACGGAAGGGAGTTTCACAGGCGGAAAAGCGAGAAAAGAAACTGATGGAGTAGAATTGTCGGCTGCATTTGGTTACAAAGTAAACGGAAAAAAGCCGGAGCTGAAATTTGAACTAGGCTCGTCGATACCATTTTCTGTTCAGATAACTGTTACGTAAAATCTTTTTAAAGTTTATTTGTCATTCAAGTTTTGGATGTCGTGGTGCTGCTTTACCTTTTATTACCGGCCGACTCCTTTGTGAAAATGACTCACTGTCAGTCTGTTGACTTCACCATTACGCTTATTTACACTTTGGGTGGATACATAAGAATAAAGATAAGTGATGTCATAAAAAATGTGATGAAAGGACGAAACGCTGTCACAGAGCAAGTGACTTCAGGTGGTCTTCTGGTTTTATTTAATTATTAATTGGTTCACTGTTGATTTTATAATAGCGTTGCTTTTTGGTTTACGCCCCAAGGGAATTCTGGAAATGTTTCTCATGTTTTCAAGATGATGAACTATGCGTCACTGTTAAAATTATATATATATATATATATATATATATATATATATTCTTTGCACTAAAACTGTACACATATATACATATATATATAATTTTAGTGCAAAGAATTTTTCACTTTAACTGAGGAGGTTCATACCGACTTCGAAGTTTCGTGAGGACACCATTGTGATGTCTTCACTCATCAGGGCTGATTTCTTTTTGCACGAAACTTCGAAGTCGGTATGAACCTGCTCAGTTAAAGTGACAAATTCTTTGCACTAAATCTATATATATATATATATACATATATATGTGTGTGTGTGTGTGTGTGTGTGTGTGTGTGTGTGTGTGTGTGTGTGTGTATGTGTGTGTGAAGTTTTAATGCTAAGAATTGTAATGGCGTATGATTACATTGTATACAACATGCTACAAGCAACCGTACTGATGAGCTGTGATACACTAAAAACAAATCTGTCTGCAGATATATATATATATATATATATATATATAATTTTGACAGTGACGTATAATTCATCATCTTGAGAAATTCTTTACACTAAACTATCAATGCTCTATCTCTTTTGCACTTTGTGATAAAATAAACCAGCTTACCAAAGTGCCCTTTATCAATAAAACTACTGAAAAAGTAACAATTGGTACCAAAAACTATTGCAACTAGCCACACTGATGAGCTGTGATACAGCGAAACGGGCTTGTATGTGGATGACTAATATATTATGCTCTCATTACGATTGAGCTCTCTGGAGAAGAAAATTTTAAAAACAGTTTTCCACTTTGGCTATAATGCGTGACTCTTCAGAAATGAATTGAGTTCTCTCGGTGACTGGCGTCTGTATACACTGCTTATATATAAGACGTTAAAATTTCCCTTCTCCGATGCCATGCGCCGATGGCTTAGGAAGGAGAGACTCGATCCCGGCCAGAAGCAAGTGGATATGTCTAGCCACACAGATGAGCTGTGATACAGCGAAACGGCCTTGTATGTGGATGTCTTATATATAAATATATATATATATTTTTTTTTTGATCGATACTCGTATGGATGTGCGTTGTGGTGCATTGGATATCGGCTCGGAACGAGAAATCGGGGAGCCGAGTTCGAATTCCAGCTGAATTCATTGCATTCACTTACGCGCAAATACCCTTGGGAAAGGTATATATCCGTCTATTCTTTCCAGTTATGTGTTAAATAACAGGACAGATAGGGTTCTATAGCCTTGGTCGGCAACCAGTCTACCGCAGAAAGCAATGGCAACCTACTGCAGGATAATCTTCTGCCCAGTCAGTCATATTTCTTTCGAGACATGATCGCCCAAGCGTGTATCACGTATGGCGCTTAACTGACTGACTGACTCGTATTTAAGTAGATATCCTGTCTATAATTAAACAGTATATATATTTATTTCTACCGGCCTGATTATTTACAATAAATATTTCTTTCGGAAATGTGTGTCATTCGGCAGGTTTCGAACCTGCGACCCCTATCCACATAGGAGAAGCCACCAAATGAACTTGCGTGTTTTTGACATCTCGACCACGAATAACCAACAGTCTAAACTAACTCAAATCAAGTCTATATAACACAATTTTCGATTCACACAAATAACCATATCTGCTCTGAAATGCATCAACATGTTAAGGAAATTAACGAAGATTGACAAAATGGTTATACACAAATCGACAATTTGAAATTATTTGTTTGAATATTATTTTTGATCGATACTAGTATTTAAGTAGATATTGTGTTTTTAATCAAACAGTATATATATTTATAATAATATACTGTTTGATTATAAACAGAATATTACTTGAATACGGGTATCAATAAAAAATAATGTTCAAACAAATAATTTCAAATTGTCGGTTTGTTTATAACTATTTCGTTAATTTCCTTAATTTTATATATATATATATATATATATATATATATATATATATAATAATATTTATTAATAAATTATAACATTGATATGTTATAATATCACTACAAAAGTAGCTGTTTTGTTTCGACACTTTTTGTGTCTTTTCAAGTGATGTTGTTATTTCGAAATTCCACCCATACTTGTATATATATATATATATATATATATATATATACTAAATTTTAAGAAAATCCATACTGAATTGGATAAACTCCGACACATTCTTTATTTATTTGTTTAAACATTATTTTTAATGAATACTGGCATTTGAATAGATATTTTGTATTTATTTTTTTAAAATATTCATTTCGGCTATGTTTTCATATCGTAATGTAAAAAAAGCAATTCACGAAAGTTTTACGAAATCTATTGCTAAATATATTTTCAATTTATTTGTTTTTCTTAACATTATTTAGATACACGTAGAGTAGCTGCTCTATTTTTGTATGATTAAACAGTATATCTATTTACATCTATTGGAATGAAAAATCGAGAAACAACATAATACCTAATTTTTCCTTCTGCTGTTTCTAAAACGAAAAAAAACAACACTAAATAAAAGATAAAAATTATGTCCAGATGCAGTCATGCCATTAATCATTACTAGGATCGTATTAACATGGATGAAAGTGTTTTAAGTTCCTTAAATTCAAGGGTACGTGTTAATTACGCTCCTCATTTTAAATCTCTGGCGAGAGCCGATTTCACTCCGTCTTTTATTACGTTTGGGAATTCACTCCCGGGTGTGATTCTGGCCTTTCCATTGGACGACAAACATTTCGCATCAAGGCGTGAAATTTCGCGAGTTTTGTGTGTGCTAAGTAAAGTTTGTAAATTCGAGAAAAAATTCATTTCTTTCTAGTAATGAGTCAGATTTGAATGTTTAAATTCTAGAACTTGTTTTGTTCACTACAAAACAACTACTCCCTAATTTTTAAAATTTTTCAGTTGTTTGAAAATTCCCGTCGCGCGTTCGTAAAAATAAAGTCTCTTTTTGAGCGTTTGAAAAACAGTAAAATCAGTTATTGTAAATCGCCTGAAAATACCGAAAGATTAAAACCTAGGTTGCGGAAATAGCGAATTTCCAAATTACATATATATATATATATATATATATATATATATATATTATACTAGGACTATGGCACGACTCGTAATTTCATGCGTTATGCAATCATCAGGTGCATATATATATATATATATATATTCAATCTTCAAAGCCCTCACTGTGTAAACAGGGAGAGCATATATTAGACTTACAATTCATTTTGATTTATATTTTTTCCCTCTACATCATGTCCATTTTCTTAAAACGAAAATTATTTCTTTATTCACCTCAATTTAGCTCTGTTGAGCGAAGTGCGAAACCGTTTTTCAAATTAATTTTTTAAAAATACTAAAATCATAGATGGTAATAAAAATTATCTTTGTCCATTTGAAACGGTAATGAAGATTTTTACCAACAATCATATTTTCAAATATATATATATATATATATATATATATATATATATGCGTGTGTGTGTGTGTGTGTGAGATTATGTGAAGAAGTTTGTCACTTAATTGTTGAGAGTCATACCGACTTCGAAGTTTTGTGAAGGCCCCTTTGTGATGTCCTCACTTCTCAAGGCTTTTGTGTCCCGGTTTTATTTTATTCATTAGCAGTATAGCCCGGCATTGCTTGGGTGTAATGAAAGCTTTAAAACTAATCCATGGTCCTGGAGTTCAGACTCAGCCTAAAAAACATTGGTGTGAAGTTTGGTGAGAACCAAATAAAAATTATGGATTTGTATAAAGGACATACAGACAGATAAACAAACACACACAAACATCTTGCCTTTTATATATATATATATATATATATATATATATATATATATATATATATATGTATGTATTCTCGATTTTTTGCACTATTGTAAGAACTGCAACCTTTGAAACTTCTGAATATCGTTTCTTATGTCTTTGTCTATGAGTGCATCAAATTTGATTAAAATCAGACCACTCCTTCTATAACCCGATTTTTTCGATTATCGATTTTCGATATTTATCGGGGGTACCTCGACACAAAACCTAACTAAGAACATTCGCAGACTCTTATAGTACAACTGTGTGAATTTTCAAGAAAATCGGTTCAGCCGTTTCGGAGTCTATAGGTAACGGACACACACACGTACACAGACACACAAAGTTCCATTTAAAAATAAGTTTAGATATGGAGCTTGGTGTATTCAAACATTTTTATGCATGATTTGTTCTACAGATGCTTAATTGCTTTTAAGTGTTTTTGCTGCGTTGACTTCTTTTTAGTATGCTGTACTGTTCGCAATAAAAGAAAACAACAACCTGAACCATCTTCCCGAAACTTCGAAGTCGGCATAACTCTTTTCAATTGACAAACCTTTTCACATTTTACCAACGCTCTATATCTACCTCGATATCGAGCATTTTACTACAAAAGCCTGCTTGCCAATATATCTTTTGATCAGTAAACTACAGTAAACCATAGAAAAACAACAATCTTGGCACTATGCACCATCACAACTCAACACTATATATATATTCATCCGCAGTATCACAGCTCATCAGTATGGTTAGACATCCGATTGCTTTTTACCCAGATATATTTTGTAAAAAGATGTTAGATTATTACAATGGGTAATACATATTTCAGCGAGTCCCGATGTTATTATCGCGGCTCATCAGACCCAAATGGTACAACTGTTGTTACTCATTGTAATAATCTAAAATCTTTTAAAAATTATATTACTCTGTTAAATTAAATAAATTTAATGTTTAACATTGAGTTCTATCGGAATTTACCTGGATTGTATACCAAGTGTGCTATGTTATATATATATATTTATAAATTAGAGAAAATTTTCAAAACTCTTCCACTACTCTTCTACTTCGGATTAAAGAAAAACTATATATATATATATATATATATATGAACAGAAAAAATATTTCACTGCCTGACGAGATGCTAATAAGCAAGCACCGAAACATAAGATGTCAACCCAAGATGTCTAGATATCAAAACACACACACACACACACACACACACACACACACACACACACACGTATATATAGAATATACATATATTCAAGTTGGGCTAAAATAAGTCTTATTAATTTTAATCATTAATTTGTTTTTAAGATAGTGGGGATATTTTGTATTTTTAACAATAAAACGTTTAATTATTTCCCCCACCCACAAAAAAAGAAAAAAATCTTGTATTAAATTCTGTACCATAATACAACCAACCGCACTTTGTACTTCCTTACCTAGTTGCAGTTGTCCCCAAAATTTGGTTCCGATCGGTCAAGAAATGACTATTTTAGAGGGTGTGACAGACGGACAGACTAACGGAAATTTCAGAATTTTATATATAGATATTTTTTCTGAATAAAATGCTGTTGGTACCGAAACAAGAACTCCATTTATACAGGCGGCGGGGACTGGTTCCTCTTTTGCAACCTACACTTATTCACTAATAATCTCAAACACGCTCTCTCTCTCTCTCTCTCTCTGTCTTTCTTTCTTTCTCTCTTTCTTTCTCTTCCTTTTTCTACCTCTCTCTTCCTCTTATTCACTATTTTCTCACCTCAGTGCTTCCACCCCACTAAAACACAACATTCCTAGCGTTGTTGGAGAAATAAATACAAACGGATATTTTCTATATAACATCTCCGCTACTTAACATCAGGAACCACTGCCATTCGCCTAAGCCCGAAGAAACGACTCCATCTTTCATTGCTTCAACATTGGAATTACACCCTCTACCCCTAGCTTTGTCAGTCTCTGGGGGCGACTGTCAAAAAACCTGAGGAGTAAGTAACAGGGTTGAGTTTAGTCGCCATTTTGATATCTTACTACATTTGCACCTAGTTACAAACATAGGCATATAGACATGGGAGGAAATGATATATACATTTTTACATGCCGAACAATGTTAGACTTCATACAAAACTTAATAATAAGCAACGACTTGAAAAAGGAATTTACACTTTCACTTGTAATGTTTGCTATTAGGAATACATAGGGGAAACCTCTATGAATTTAAATAAAAGATTCAGTCAGTTACTTAATTGCCAAACGTGATACCCGCTTGGGAGATAATGTCTCGAAAGAGACATGACTAACTGGGCAGAAGATTATTCCGCATTAGGTTATCATTATTTTCTGCGGTAGATTGGTTGCCAACCAAGGCGATAGAACCCAATCTGTCCTGTTATTTATACCATAACTGGAGGGGAGAGACGGATTAATACCTTTTCCAAGAGCATTTGCGTGTAAGTGAATGCAAGGAATTCAACTGGAATTCGAACTCGGGTCTCTGATTTCTTGTTCCGAGCCGATATACACTGCACCACATCGCACATCTAAATAAAAGATTACATGAACAGAAAAACAACACACTCTTGGCAGATCTTTTATTATCATAATGTGGGATAATTAATAACAAATGTGATAAAAAATAATTTAAAAAAAACAAAATGAAATTGGATCGATTATATACACAAACGGATACTAAAAAAATATAAATTTAAAAGTTTAAAATTCTCTCCTTCGGGCACAAATATCAGCGTAAATATCGCTTTATTAACCCGATGAAGTCCTAAAGAACGAAACGTGTGATATGAAAGTCTTTTTTCCACTTTGTCATTAATCTTCTTAATATTTAGACATGAATAAAGTTAAAATTAAAACTTTTCTTTGCCAACACGTTTTATCCTTTGATTGACTTTAGCAAGGTAAATTTACATCTCTCTATCTATATCTACATTTCCATGTATATACGATGACAAATATTTAAATCCGCGGCAGCATAAAATTACAGAAAATAAATTATTTATGCCTGCGCTCACACGAAATACATACGTTCAAACAGTTTGTATGTGTTGTGTCACTTCATAACGATGTCGATCATGGCTTTTCACAACCTCCCATCAAACGAGGTTTTACGCCTTGTAGTCCGTGTTTAAGCCATTCATTTATACGAACTCGTTAAGTTGGTTATTCGGTGTTTCCCACTTGCCTTTTATTCTGTCCTGTGAGTGTCATTTTCTCCAAGTTTTCTTTCCTAATTACGTGTCCTATAAATTTCAACTTTTTATTTCTGTTTCTTGTCTTTCTTTTGGTCTCCATTTTATTTAAAGCTTCCTCGTTAATCACATGTTTCATCCATGGTATTCTCAGCCTCTTTCTTTAAAACTACATCTCTGCTGCCTCATCACCTCTTCACCTGTCATATCGTTGGATTGATATTATGTATCACTCTTTTATAGTTCACTCATTTCCTTCTTTCTATCTAATTATCCTTTCATTAAATACTAGCTGAATTAAGAGTCTACATAAGATAAGTGTTTAAATTTGATTATAATAACAGAAAATGAATTTCTTATTGCTGAGAGTGATTTGGCCTATTTAATAAAACAAATGTCAAATTACTACTACTACTACTTGTCTAAACTTATTTATAAATGGAACTTTGTCGATGTGTGCGTGTCTATGTGTGTGTGTGTCCGTTACCTATAGACTCCGAAACGGCTGAACCGATTTTCTTGAAAATTTACACAGTTGTACTATAAGCGTTTGCAAGTGTTCTTAGCTAGGTTTTGTGTCGAGGTACCCCCGATAAATATCGAAAATCGATAATCGAAAATATCGGGTTATAGAAGGAGTAGTCCGATTTTAATCAAATTTGATACACTCATAGACAAAGACATAAGAAACGATATTCAGAAGTTTCAAGGTTGCAGTTCTTACAATAGTGCAGAAAATCGATAATATATATATATATATATATATATATATATATATATATAAGGCAAGATGTTTGTGTGTGTGTGTGTGTGTTTATCTGCCTGTATGTCTGTATTTTTTTTTCAGCCCTTTTATTTTAGTTTTTGCTTCGGGTTTGACTCTAAGTAGGTATAATTGTAATTCTTAGTCTCAGCCATGATGCCATTTACTCAGAGGACTTATTTAGCCTTCAAAATTCAGTTTACGACGAAAACAACTTATTTGATATCGATACCAGGAAATCAAAATTTGACTTACATCCATTCATTTTTTTCAGTCTACGGTTTCGCTTTAAATGGAAACAACTATTGCTTTTTAGTCTTTCGTGACAACGTCCAAAGGGTCTGAGCTCCAGGACCATGGATTAGTTTTAAAGATTTCATTACACCCGAGCAACGCCGGGCTATACTGCTCATACCAGATTAAAGCAAATGAAATGCAAAACTAAGAAATGTTTAATTTGTATTCTATGTTGTCAATGAAACAATTGTGTTTACCATTATTCAGCTGCGTTGAGGTTCCAATCATGAGAGCATCTCAGATAGAAATGAGATCCATTAATTTCGATTAATAGCGATTCACGTATCCAAGTGTCTTGGAAATGTCTTACAACCTTTGCAAAGCATATTTAGTTTACCTCTGTAGTATCCCGTGTCGTATGACCTGCATTATTTTTAATTTTGATTTGGGCATCAAGAATTTATAAGCCTACCATTCGTTCATGATTTAAAATCTCCTGTCACATATAACCTGGGGCTCCTGCAATATATTTAGAGATTCTCGATTAAATCCAAAGAAGAATCTGCAATGTTATCGGTTCTGATTTTGGCATCTCGTTTTCAGCTACTGTCCCACCTCCGTAACGTAGCTTCCCTGTAACTACAAATACTTCCATATTCAAGTTCTGATTAATTTCATTCTATGGTACTCGGCCAGGTACTCAGTGTATGTCAATGGTGTTTCGGTTCTTGTGTCAGGCAGAGCCGAGATTGACGAGGCCGGCATAGCGATCAGAAGGTACAGGACGGTGACAGGGGCCTAGATCAACCGCAATAGTTAGCTTCCAGTTGGGCGCGTGAAATCTTTTCTCTTCCCGACCCTTTCCTCTGGACATCTCAAAACTGTGTTCGCTGTGGTGAGTCGGTGGAGACCCTGTGTCACACTTTTTTTTCCCACTACAGGGTCGTAGCCCTGTTGCGTAACTTTATAGAAGATATGGTTTGCGTAAAGTTCTTTGTCCTCAAGTTCAGTTCTGTTTGTAGCATCGTGTTGCCACCGATGACTCAGGCTGAGCGAGATATGGGCAACGTGAAAGTGAGGACAAGATATTTTTCTTCAGTGAAGACAAGATATTTTTCTCTTCCCAGCTAATCTTGCAGTTTAAGCATCTGCTTAAAATAAAAGTTAAGACGGTAATGAGACAACTCCCTCCATCAGAAGTTGGTAAATAAGTGGGTGAGTTCATAAGCCTCTTTTATTTGTGTCTTCACTTTCTTTAGTTTAATTTCCCTTCCTTTTTCCCGTAATGTGACAGAGATGTCAGTTCTCTGGTCGATGCGGGCGATTTTCGATTTTTGAGTGTGTATTTCGTATTTTGAACGGTGAAGCCCGAACTGTTGCCCTAGACATCTCTAAAGCGTTTGACAGGGTCTGGCACGCTGGTCTTCTATGCAAGCTACTGGGCTACGGTATAAGTGGACAATTGTTTCATCTAATCCAGTCATTCCTCTCAGATCGCACAATGAAGGTAGTATTGAACGGACATGCCTCCCAAAACTATCAAACGAACCCTTTTCCTTATCTACATTAACGATCTCCCCGATGATGTAAAATCCCAAGTAGGCATATACACAGACGACGCTACACTTTACTCTCGCTTTGATCAAAAGTCAGCCAAGGCCGACAAAGCAAACCTCGCTGCCGAGCTCGAAAAGAACCTCCAATCCGTGGTGGACGGGGGTAAGAAATGGCTCGTGAATTTTAATGCTTCTAAAACGAAGCTGCTATCAATTAATCACCACAGACAATCGCTTCTACCCCCGCCCATTAGCATGGATGAGTCTAGCCTCCCTGAAAGTAAAACACTGCGCCTCGGGTTGACTTTCACAACAAACCTCAAGTGGAATGACTATATAGCTAAATCCATAGCTAAATCTGCTGCTAAGAAGGTCGGTTCTCTCTGAAGGACCAGGAAATTTTTCCCGTCTGAAACAATCCTGCACATATACAAATCTACTATCCGCCCGTGCATTGAATATTGCTGCCATATCTGGTCGGGTGTCCGTGCTATCCACTAAGGGGTTCTTGACAAAATCCATCGGAGAATCTGTAATGTAATCGATCCCGACTTGGCAGATCGGATACAGTCACTTTCTCACCGGTGCAATGTGGCTTCCCTGTCTCTTCTACAAATACTTTCATGGCTTCTGCTCAGATGAACTTAGCTCACTGGTACCCTCCATACATAAATTTGCTCAAGCCATAAGATTAGCAACTTATTTTACTTTATTTTACTTTACTGTGAAACCAATAAATTGCAAACGCAAATTCTACTCCATCAGCTTCTTCTCTCGCACTTCCCATCTGTGGAATTCCCTTCCGTTTATTTGCTTTCCCGACAACTACACTCTTCAAGAATTCAAATGTAAAGTCAATAGTCATCTACTATCCCACTAACTTGCTTCCTCTCTGCCTCATGCTTCTTTCTTCATCCACTCCACTCTCATCAGTATTCTCATCCTTTTCCTACTCTCTTCCTGACACCCTCTGTAACCTGACACTCTTTCTCATAACTTACCTCCTATGTAACCCCCTGCTCAATAGTGGCAGTAAAATGTCTTGCTTGAGGCGACACGATTATTAAAAAAAATGTATGAGTAAGTGTGTGTTTGAGTGAATCTTTGCTCCAATAATTGTTCCTAATTATCTAGAAACGCATTAATTTCATCTAGTTAACTTATTTTTCTGCCACTATTAAAATAGTGTTTTTTTTTATTATTAACACTATTTTGTTAGTTTCTTGTATGTAAATTGTATTCGTTATAAATATTCCTTAGCGTTTCATTTTTAGATGTTGCGATTTTTATTCCACTCCCTAAGACACATTGCAGATATGGGAGATAGTTAGGACTCCATGGAGACTTTGAGGTATTATGGTTGTTGTAGTAAGAATTGTAAGTAAGACTGTATTGATTTGGTGTAAGGAATACTGTGGTATATTTGGGTCAGTAATTGTGACTAGCAAAGATTATGATAAGAAAGATTGAAAACCAGCTTTCATGTATTCCTTCTTTTGGACTTATGCCACATTTTTCCGTTATAGCAAAATTAGTATTACTTTCCTCTGTGGTAACAGGACTTTTTGAATTTAAGCGCAGTACTAGATCTTTTTTTTTCGACCTCCGAGAGCGAAAACGACCTTGCTGCAGCTGCACGCACTGTCGTCTTGCCATCTGATTAAGACTGCTCGCGGTCGTTAGGGGAGCGACCCCGCGGTCTGTGCGTTGTGGTACAACGGATATCGGCTCGGAACGAGAAACCGGGGAGCCGAATTCGAATTCCAGTTGAATCCATTGCATTCACTTACGCGCAAATACCCTTGGGAAAGGTATTAATCCGTCTCTTCCTTCCAGTTATAGGTTAAATAGCAGGACAGATTGGGTTCTATAGCCTTGGTCGGCAACCAGTCTACCACAGAAAGCAATGGCAACCTACTGCGGGATAATCTTCTGCCCAGTCAGTCATGTCTCGAAAGAGACATGATCGCCCAAGCGTGTATCACGTATGGCACTTAACTGACTGACTAGATTTTACAGATGAATTGGCTAGATATAACCATAAGTTCTTTGCTAAAAGTTTCTCCTTTCACACTCTCTTCCGGCTGCTTGTTTCTCAGTCAACTTTGATTTTCAAACATTTAAATGCAATGCCAATCATTATCTAATGGCCTTGTGATTCCTCTTTCATTGTTTTCGCTCCTTAATAAAGTTTTTCTTTTTCTTACTCTCTCACATACAGTAATCACTTGTTTCTTAGTGGTTTTATTACCTTGATTTAAATGAAATAATTAAAAAAAAAGAGAAGTGTCAGAACCCGCTCGATCTTTCAAATGAAAATTTCCACTTCTTAACAGAGTGAGTCATTTAATAACAGTACTCCTAGCTACAGCACCATCTCAATAAACGGCACATATCTTTTTTGTTTATTGTATAACATTTATTTTTTCCGGAATTAAGTGCCAAATGACAAAAATGCAACTCATTTTCCTCTATTTTCAGGAATTAGTTGAAATTGATTTGATATCGAACGAATTTGACATTCACACATTGTCCAAAGAAGAAAACTATTATTCTTTCAGGCCTTTTTCTCTCATTAATTTTATCCACAATTTAACATAGACATTCAAACGTAACGGCATAAGACTAATGAGAGCCTACTCGTCAAAATGGCTGCCTTTTACTTCGGTGATCAAATCTAATATACGTGCTCCTCACCAAAAAGACAGCCACACTCACTGTTTTTTTTTTTCCTTTATGGCCAACCACTCAGCAAACGAACTTTGCCCTAAATTCAATGTCGTTAAATTACATGTCGATCCTTTTTCTGATGCCGGCCACGTCCGGACGTAGCCATTGGCTCTGCACTCAAAGACACTAGAACAACAATAACAATAACCACACACACACACACACACACACACACACTCTTGTGTACACGTTCATGTTTGTTTCAACATATCAATACGGCATTACATCCTTTGCTTAAAGCATTAACTCACACAGCAAATATCAAATTTTCAATACAATAACCATCTTTGTCAATGCACTTAATTCTATAGTGAATATTAATTGCATAGTGTGAACATTATCCAATGATAAGAACCAATAAAAACCCAGGTAATAATTACGCTGTCAGGCTACAGACTTATTGACCTACCTCATGTGCATGTGTGCTTGAGTGCGGGCGCGCAAACACTCATATACACCCACATACGCTCACATTCAGACATATATTGGATGGATTTAGGCAGCAAGTATTTAACAGCTTTTGCAAAAAATTAGACAAATTATATCTGTTATAGATTTAAGTTAATGCATTCATTTCTATGTGAAAAAGTCTGAAATATTAAGTTAGAGTCAAATCAAGTTAACGTGCTGGCCAATCAATTGGACCACTTCGGTCAATCTATTTCTCAAGAAATGGTTCAATCAAAATACTCACGGACTGCTCTTATATAATATGGAGTTATCCCATATTTTTGGAAATAAAGGTCATGTGAATTAGCCTGTTTACCTAATGCTTGACCTCCGTATATATATATATGCAAGTTTCATTAAAAATGACAGATAAGTTATTAAGTTTTTTAAATACTCTTTAAGTGATCTCATAATTTTTTTCTTTTTTGCACGTAAGTTATGTCAAAATTGTCTAAATGTTTTATTTCTCCAAGCAGTTTCGGCTATACTTTTAGCCATTATCAAAGATGAGTTTTATTTTACTTATAAGGTGTTTGTGTATATATGTATGTTTTGGCAAATCATAACGCAAATCTTCGTCGCCAATTTGTTGTGAAGTTGTTGTAGCGAAACTTCGCTGCAAAGTTATATGCCGGAAGTAAGACATGGAACAAGAAGGTAGGTTCAAAACAGAGTATTAGTATAACAAGAACATATGTACAAAGTAAGTGGTAATAATAAGTAAATAGAAATAAGTATGTTCGAACGGTAGAGTTACGCTGCGTAGTGCCTGACTAGTAGCTGGCGTTAACTGCGTAGTAGCTGTCGTCCTTAACTGTCTCTCGGAAGTCACGCAAGTAGTTGTGTATAACAAGAGGAAGAGTCCATTCCTCGTCGGAGGGCACCATAACAATGTAACGTGATTATGTTATATATTCGGAAAACAGCGAACACATTATTGCCATGTACATAGTTGATATTATTAAGTGTTGGATTTTTCTTTCTTAATAATAATGCTTTCATTATTTTTGGCCTTCTTTGAAATGTGGATGATGCAATTATATTTGTATTATGAGCAAGTATGTTACGGATAGAGATTGATAGGGTTTCATGTGTATTTAAATGAAATCTAATTGAACTTTGACTCACGTATGTATTATGCAGTTATCAGGTCCATCTGTGCAATAGACATAGGATGATATCAGGACCATCAATAGGTTCTTACTGATTATTGATGAAAAGTTATAGTAAGAAACATGTAACTGAAGGTATTGTCTATCGCTAGCCACTACTTTTTCCTGTGTTACTGGCGTCATTTGAATTCCACCAGGAAATAAGGACGTCTTTTGTGGCTAACTACGAATCAATCCATTTCTATGCATCGCCATAAGAATGAAAGTGCTGCTCAGCCATGCCATATGCCATCAATCGGAACAAGTGATTATCGGACGGGGAAATGTCTGGTGAATACGGCGGGTGGATTGGACTTCCCATTTAAGTTTTTCCATGTAGGTTTTCACGGGTTTTTCAACATGTGGCCTAGCGTTGTCAAGTTTCAAAGTCACTTTGTCTTGTCTCGGTTCGTATAGCGGCCGCTTTTACTTAAATGCTCGACTCAAATGCATCAATACTAGTCAATAGCGATCTCCTATGATGATTTCGGACGTTTTGAGCAGCTCATAATTAACTACACTCAGCTGATTCCACCAAATGTAGAGCAGAAGCTTTGAACCATGAATATTCGACTTTGCCGCCTGTATTGATGCATGACCAGGTATACCCTACAATCTGCTACGCTAACATTTATCATAGTGCATCCAATTTCCGTTGCCGGTTACGATAAGATGCAAAAACCTTTCCTTTACTGCTGTTAAAATAGGTGTCCACACTTTACAAGACGCCCTTCAACGTCACTCGGCATCAACTCGTACGGATGTGCGTCGTGGTGCAGTGGATATCAGTTCGGAACGACAAATCGGGGAGCCGATTTCGAATTCCAGTTAAATTCTTTGCTTCCATTTACGCACAAATACTCTTGGGAAAGGTATTAATACGTCTCTTCCTTCCAGTTATGGGTGAAATAGCAGGACAAATTGAGTTCTATAGCCTTGGCTGGCAACCAATCTACCGCAGAACGCAATGGCAACCTACTGCGGGATAATCTTCTGCCCAGTCACTCATGTCTCTGTCTAGACATGATCGCCTAAAGCGTGTATGTAACTGACTGACTAATTCTTTCAATCGAAACTGTTGTGTGATCAACTCCAACTGATTTTGCAAGTTGACCTTTGTCCTGGCATGAGCCTTCATTAAGTAATGCCGCCAATTCTTCATTTTCCAAATTTTTCAGTGTGCCAGAGCGTTCTTTATCTTCAACACACACAAAAAAACCAATCTCTGCATGTTGGATAAAATGGTGCAGTAAAATTTCCTGCAAATATACTTTCTTTGTCACGAAAAATGAAATTGTTTACACATCAACGAAATGACATAGACTGAATTTCAAGCTTGCTTATAGTGCTTCCTTGTTAATTGTTTATCATCTAAAACTACACGCACGCAGTTCCGGAAAGCCACCTGTTGGAAAACAGCGAGAACCTATTCATAATCCTAACATATATATTTATGACTATATAACTGCATTCTGTACGATATTTTTTTATAATATATATATATATATATATATATATATATATATATATATATATATATATAATTTGAAATTTGTGTATCTAGGCAACAAATTTTCTTTTAAACATGTCAGATTAAATAAACTGCAAACAATATGTTTGCTTATTTTTAATAAAATCCGTTCATACTCGCGGATAATATTTCGCGTATTACAACCAAAAAATGTTAGAAGTAAGCTGTAGCGTTGGCAGATGTTATTTTCATTCATTTCTCAAGGTACCCAAGTACTTTCAACCTCTTTCCGAGATCATCTTCAGGTGTGTGAGTTATGGTAACAAATGTAACCGGAAAACGGTGTTGCTAAAAATTATTGTACTTCAAACATAACGGTTGACAAATTGCTAGCGTTCATTAGAACGTGAAAATTATCCAAAATGGAATTTTTTTATATGTTATATTGTCATGGTTGTGTTAAAGCATGAAAACACTGTTCTTTTTACAACTATTTTAGAACATTACTACAGTATTCATAGCTGATTCTATTAATTGACGGCTTAAGTGTTTTAATGAATATTGCCTCGAGAATCTGTACTTTGCTTTTGTTCTTTACTTGGTGTAGGATAGTTGTATTATCGATCATTATTTTTTTATATTGTGAATGTAGACAGGAATGTTGTTTTAGATTTCTACAAATTGATGAATGGGCGGACAAATGTAAGGTAAGACGTCTACTTATTTTGGTTGTTGTAAATCCAACTTTGTTGGGAAGCACCCCTTTTCGCACATAAAAATGGACTCGCCTGATGTGTACATATAATTCTGCCTATACAGAGAACGGTAGAGTTGAGTTGTTGTACTCTACTAAAACACTGTCAGCCCTCTGCCTTCGAGCAGAGAGCAATAACCCAGTCGTGGTTCCGCCGAAGGGTAGAGGCACGACTGGGTAAAAATAGACAGACATTTTTTGGCCGGGCCAAATGGCCCGGAAATCCCAATTAAACTGACCATGTGTCACATGTTGCCCTTACTGGGAGGGACAACTAAATAATGAGTTGAGTTGTTGTACTCTACTAAAACACTGTCAGCCCTCTGCCTTCGGGTAGAGGGCGCTCTCTGCTTCCGAGCAGAGAGCAATAACCCAGTCGTGGTTCCGCCGAAGGGTAGAGGCACGACTGAGTAAAAATAGACAGACATTTTTTGGCCGGGTGATATGGCCCGGAAATCCCAGTCATAACTGACCATGTGTCATATGTTGCCCTTACTGGGAGGGACAACTAAATAATGAGTTGAGTTGTCAGTTGGCATTTGCCTCTGCAACTATGACACTGTCAGCTCTCTGCCTTCGGGCAGAGGGCGCTCTCTGCTTCCGAGCGGAGAGCAATAACCCAGTCGTGGTTCCGCCGCAGGGTAGAAGCACGACTGGGCAAAAATAGACAGACATTTTTTGGCCGGGCCATATAGCCCGGAAAGCCCAGATATAAACTGACCATGTGTCATATGTTGCCCTTACTGGGAGGGACAGCTAAATAATGAGTTGAGTTGTGTAGTTGTACTGCCGCTAATTGGTCAGTAAGAATATAGCCTCATTACCCGGACATACTTCTTTACAATAAGATTGTACATATTGATTCCTACTAACAGTGTTCCAGTTTGTATATTTTTGTTCAATATAACTTACATTTTCTATCTCCATACCTGTTTTTGTTATTTATTATTTTGTGTGGTTTCTAAACATGAATCCACAAAAATATATATATATTTTTTTTTGTCGGAGATACATTCTCCCAAAGGACATTTGAATTGATATATTACAAGAAATTATACGTCTTCATTCACGAACCCAATAGGTATTTTTTAGTATGGTTACACTTAGTCATAATTTCTGTTCTTTCATTCAGTAGTTCATTTTTGTTTGGGAAGAGCACAATCTCCAACCCCTCTTCCTGACACAGTCTAGTCCACATATTTTGCCACCGTTGTAAGGCTTGGCTGTTTTTACTATACTCCACGTTATGTTTGGTCTTTTCAAAATTTTGATTTCAATTTCCACACGTGGCTAGCCAATTTTGTACAGTTTAAGTTTTCTATTTTGAGTGTAGATTTGTGATTGAACCACCTGGTCTTAAAGATGTCTTTGGTTGATCCCAAATATGTTTTGTTTTGACCACCTACGTCATGTAAATGACTTCTTTTGTATTGCAAACTCCTTGAAGTGACCATTTATCTTTGTCTCTGTAGTTGCATTCTTTATTACTGGTTTTGTTTTGAACAATGCGATCTAAATTTCTGGCGTTTTTGTTTTCTTTATGAAACTATCTAAATTACTAGTAAAACTATAACTTAGTTTGATTGTTTCTATTGAACATTTTGTTTAGTTCTAAGCCTTTTGGAAAGTGTCTATCAGTTTAAAAAAATGCCCTATTTTGATCTTTACCTCTAAATGGTGGATTGAACGAGATAATGTTTCGTTTTCTATTATTTTTTGTTTGTCTGTTTGGTTGGGAATTATATAAGATAAAGAACAAATAGTAAACGTTTATCGGTCTAATATATTTTACTTTTATTAAAACCTCATCAGAGAATGCGATATAGAGAAAAAAGAAATTCTTCTATTTATATTTTAGTGATTAATTTTCCCGTTTCACCTACATTTTATTTATTAAACAAATTTAATTATACCCATAAGTTTAAAAGATTTATAAAATATATAAATTATTCTAATTAGAATTTTAAAAAATTAAAACATTTCTTGTAAAAATTCATTATTCACCGAGAAAAAATTTCTTAAGACAATAGTGTCCATGACATTCATAAAATCAATTAAAAGCTTTTCTAATTAAATAACATATTAGTTTTATTACATATTTTTAAATTTACGATTCAGAGCAGATTTTCGGTAGCTGGGGGGTCTTGTTTTACAAAACGAAATTGACGATTTAAATTCTCCAAGGAGTTTTGCTTTTAACTATTATAAACATTATGCTTTACAAAATTTAATTTCTCGAAATTTCATAAAATGAAGTAAGGGGTGGGTAACAAATGTAAATACATAAATAAATAAAATAAAAAATTTGAAAAGATTTTCTAAAAAAAATAAAAATCTAAGATAATTTAATTCGTTTTTCAATAAATCCTGACAACTTTATTTAAATCCGACGATTATTTGGTTTTTGCAAGAATTACCAAATTGATCACTTCCGCGCAAATACCCTTGGGAAAGGTATTAATCCGTCTCTTCCTTCCAGTTATGGGTTAAATAGCAGGACAGATTGGGTTCTATAGCCTTGGTCAGCAACCAGTCTACCGCAGAAGGTAATTGCTACTTACTGTGGAGAAATCTTCTGCCCAATCATTCATGCCTGTCTTGAGACATGATCGCCCAAGTGTGTATCACGTATGGCACTTTACTGACTGAATGAGTTAGATCCTCATTGGAAGTTCCATATTTCCAGCTTTGGGTCAAAACTAAGCTAAACTTTTTTTTTTTTTAATCATATCACCCCGAGCAAGGCGGTAACGCCACTGATGTGCAGGGGGCTATATAGGAGTGAAAAGATTGGAAAAGAGAAATGACAACCTACTGCGGGATAATCTTCTGCCCAGTCAGTCATGTCTCTTTCGAGAGATGCTCGCCCAAGCGTGTATCACGTATGGCACTTAACTGACTGACCAAATTGATGTCTTTTTCACCGGAAAAAAAGACGCTAAAATTTCCTATACAATTCTTTACGCCCCGATCCCGCTGACGACAAGAAGATTTTGAACCTCAATTTCGAATTTATAAAACTTATTAAAAAATATAATTTAATAATAAACAAATCGTTTGGTCTCTCCTCTTGGTAATAACAAAAATTTTGATGGAAAAGAACAAAATTGTTGATGGTAAAACTTTATTTTTATTAAAACTGGTGCATTTTTCATCATGAAATGTTAATCTTTTTGAGCGAACCAAAGGTGGTACCTAGTTTTAAATATATGCCAATACCTGCTACTCCTACTTGTCATGACTTTAACAAAAAGGCTACTTTGATATCGCCTTTCCAGCAAAAATCTGCAACCAGGAGATATTGTTATCTACTCAACCTTATAATGAGCATCACTTTCACCAACAAAAAAAAAAAAAAAAAAAAAAAAAAAAATGGCCATTCGCGGCCTGAATAGCTGGATCAAAGTGTAGTATTTGTACACTATATGCCAGTAAGTCAAGTGTCATAGGTAATACACGCTTGGGCGATCATGTCTCGGAAAAGACATGGCTGACTGGGCAGAAGATTATCCAACAGTAGGTTGCCATTGCTTTCTACCATAGACTGGTTGCCAGCCAATGCTATTGAATTCATCAGTCCTGTTATTTAACCCATAACTGGAGGGAAGAGACGGATTAATATCTTTCCCAAAGGTGTTTGCGCGTAAGTGAATGCAAGGAATATCAAGTGGAATTCGAACTCGGCTTTCCGATTTTTCGTTCCTAGACGATATCCACTGCACCACAATGCACACTATATGTACACTACTCAAATACTCCCTTTCCGCCCTCCGGCCACCTCCATCTAGACGTACGCTGTATTTACTAGCCTTCTCACGCAAGGCCGGATGTGACACATGGTCATTTTATAGTGGGTATTCCCGGCCATATAGCCGGGCCAAAAAAATGTCTGTCTATTTTTACCGAGTCGTGGTTCTACCCTTCGGCGGAACCACGACTGGGTTATTGCTCTCTGATCGGAAGCAGAGAGCGCCCTCTACCCGAAGGCAGAGCGCTGACAATGTCATAGCGTCGCCAGGCGAGTGCCTAAGACGTTCGCTTCGTTTGCGATCCTGCTACCCGCGGTTTATTCCTGGAGTGGCTGCGTTTTAGTTAGCAGCCGGTCTCGCTTTAGGTTTGACTCATCTTCGTGGGTGGAAAAGTCTAGTTCGCCTGAGATCCCGTGGTCGATCCAGCGAAGAATACGACGACTGTTCAAGCCTCGCACGTGCTAAACGAACCGCGACCGAATCCTGCGAAGAAAGCAAAACACACGCCAGCCCACGGCCGAAGTGCACATATGCTAACTCTCCCAACTGCCTGGGAGTGAACACGTGGTAGGTCGCAGCCGAACACATCCTCCTCGGACTACGTTCAATTGCAGCCTGGATCCAACCTCTGCTGGTTACGTTTCCAACCCGTGTCGTTCATGTCAGACGCTGACGATATTTCTGACGATCGACGATGTCGTTTCAGTTTGTGCTGTTTCTGCTAAAGGCTGACGACATTACAGCTTGAGCCGTTCATACCAGACGCTGACGACGTTCTCGCCGACCGACGACAACATTCCAGCCTGAGCTGATCCTGCCAATCGCTGCCGACGTTCCAGCTTTTTCCGATTTCCAACTGTTTGCTCGTCATTTTTATTACAATAAAAATTGACGTTGATAAATGCTATATCTTCGCCTCCGTCTCCTCATTGTCTTTGCTGTTTTCACACATGCAAAAAGTTTGCGCTGTCGATACCCTTACCGTGGCCCCGCAATATATGCCAATTAATTGTCATTTCTGAAAAATTAATTCCCTAATCCGACATATTTTTATTATCTCAAACGTTATTTTTCGTGAACAACCGTATTTAAGTAGACAATTTCTTTATTTTAAATAGGATTTATGAGTATTTATTTCGTCTTTGTTGTAGTTTTAGTATTTATTTTGTTGTATTTGAAAAGAAAATATTCATTTAAACATGATTTTTAAAACGACTACACAAATATATGTGCGTTGTGGTGCAGTGGATGTGCGTTGTGGTGCAGTGGATATGCATTGTGATGCAGTGGGTGTGCGTTGTGGTGCAGTGGATCTGCGTTGTGGTGCAGTGGATAAAGGCTCGGAACGAGAAATCGGAAAGCCGAATTCGAATTCCAGGTGAATTCCTTGTATTCACTTACACGCAAATATACTTGGGAAAGGTATTAAACCGTCTCTTCCTTCTAGTTATGGGTTAAATAACAGAACAGACTGAGTTCTATAGCTTTGACTGGCTATATATATCAATAAATGTACATATTATTCCTCACTGGTAGCACGACTTTGAGTTTCATGCACAACGCAGTCTTCATGTGCTGCTTTTTTTTTTCAATAGTAGCAGCCCAGTAAATGAATTAATCTTCAGGTGCTGGGTTTTTTCAACAGTAGCTACCCAGCACCTGAAGATTGCGTATTGCATGAAATTCTGAGACGTTCTACCAGTGGAGAATAATATATACACATTTATTAATATATGCTTAATAACTTTGTTATATTACACCCAGCACTTTTTTATTAACACTAGCACTCAATATATATATATATATATATATATATATATATATATATATATATATATATATATATATGTAATGTCATATTTATGGGTTAAAATGCTCAATATCAGAGATAGAGCGATTCAAATATACAAATGGAGATTAAAGTCAACACCCAGAGGCGATAATCTTTTTTATACTAAACGCAATCATCAGGCCATGTCTATTGTGTTTTTGCCCGCCTTTTTATGTATGCATGTCCGTGATAAATCGTGGAAAGTTCATTCTATTTTTCTAATGGCTATTTTCGTGGGCGAATTTTGTCAATTTGTTTATTATTTACTCTGTTAATTTACTTATTTGTTTGCTCGAATTAAAATGTTTTACTTTTTCATTTATTTCATTTTATGTATTTATTATTTTGTTCTTGTTCATGTTCAGTTTTCGAATTTTAAGTAGTGTACTAAACATTTGCTTTTGTGTCTGAATTTGAGATGAGTTCTGATCGTTTATTTGATAGTTTGTTTTGGTCTGTAATATTAATTAAAGTTATTTTTTCTTCTAGCAGTTTCCAGTTTTAGGATTGATTGTTGTAGGCTAATGTTCCTTGCCTTATTTTCAAAGATATTTTAGTGTGAATTTTTTAATGTCCTCGCTATGCTTAGAAAGCATTGTGTTACTACATATTTACTCTTAGAAAAGGATGTTTTGTGAGCGTAGTTTCTTTGTTTCCAAGTTCCTTCAGTTACTATGTTTGAATATATTTTCTTCATTATCTGCTGATTTTACAGTGGCTTCGTATATTGCATTGTTCTGCAAGCAGTTGCTGTTTAAATTACATTAGTTATTTATTCTGCAGTTACTTGTGGGTTTAATTTGTTCAGGTGGTTTGTTGATTGTTTTGTTGTTCTACTTTTTTATTATCTGTGTCATGTTCTCGGTGTAACTTTAGCTGCTTTTGCAGAATCAGGCCAGAGACAGTACAAGGACAGTGCGGCTTCGTCAAAGACACTGGAACAAGGAACGCCACATTTATGATTAGGATGCTCTCAGAAAGAGCAATACAAATGAAGTACTTGTACGTATGTTTTATCGATTATGCAAAGGCGTTTGACAAAATACGCCACAAAGAATTGATGGAGATGCTCAAAAGCCTCGACATATTTTGGAAAGACATAAGAGTAATCAAGAATCTCTAACAGAAAACTGCACGGCAGGCAACGAATTCAACAGATATAAAAAGAATAGAAAGGGGCGTAAAACTAGGATGTGTTATTTCACCGAATTTATTTAACTTGTACAGCTAGACTATTTTGAGGACTCTAGATGTTATGCCAGAATTTGTCATTGGAGGCCACAATTTAAACAACATAAAATACGCAGATGATACAGTGCTGATTGCAGACACAGAAAGAAACCTACAATAACTCATACAGAAGGTAGCTGAAGAGAGTGACAAGAAAAGACTACAAATAAACTGCAAGAAAAACGAATGCATGATCATCAGCAAAAAGAGCAGCCAAAAATGCCAAATACAGGTGGGGGATACTAAAATCAAGCAGGTAGAAACATTTAAATACCTGGGAAGTGTTCTAACAGAAGACAGAAAATGCGACACAGATATCCGAAGGCAAATTGGCATGGCAAAGGACGTGTTCCAGAAGCTGAGTAGAGTATTAAGTAACAGGAAACTTTCATTAGAAAAAAAGAAGAGAGTACTGGATTGCTATGTGATGTCAGTTCTTCAATATGGCAGTGAATGCTGGACAATATCATCTAAGACGAAGGAAAAACTTGAAGAAATGTGGTTCTACAGAAGGATGCTGCGGATATCATGGACTGAGCATGTGAGCAATGATGAGGTTTTGGAAAGGATGGGAACGAAAAGGAAATTAATATTGGGCATCAGGAAGAGACAACTGGGACAGGCAATGAGGATGGAGGGTTTGGAGAACCTGATACTAACAGACAAGATAGAAGAAAAAAGAGACAGGGGGATAGCAGCGGATAACATATTTGATGGGCCTGAGCAGGTGGATGACAGAACGGAGGTTGAGTGATGTAACAGGAGAAAGCGTGCTAAGAGCCACCAGGAGACGTGGATAGCTATGATCGCCTACGTCCTGAAAGAACAAGGCACACAGAAAAAGGAGACTAGATTGGCATCTAGGTTTTACCATTTTACCATTGAAATAGTTAAATGTAACCGCCTCTTCTACTCTAACAGTTTTTTTTCTCGCATCTCTGCCTGTGGAACTCCTTTCCGTTCATTTGCTTTCCTGATAGCTATAATCTCCAAAACTTCAAATGCAACGTCAGTTGCCATATTCTAACTTTTTTAATCCCGTTCACCTTTTATCCTTTTCTTTTTATTTAATATTGCGTACAATATTTATGGCACGAGGCCGAACAGTGGGGAGGGGAAAGAAAAACTCGGGTTGGTCTTGCACTAACTTCACTATACCTAGCTAATCTGACTCGTGACCCAGACATACGTTACATTTTTGCACAATCACCATAAAAACTTATGCATCACCACTCAAACCACCATATACCATTTTTTATCATTTTCTTTTAGTGTAACCCCCCGTGCATTGGTGGCGATCCCACCTTGCGAGGGGTGAAATGAACACATGCGCAGCTACACGTTGCATACGTTTATTTCTATGGCAAAATAAAGGAAACAGATGTGCCGGTAGCGTAGCGATTATGGTGAGGAAAATCATAAGGATGTTTAAATTCCAAGAACTAATATCTAATCAATATTACGAATAATGTTTAAGATAGTATTTCTCAAAGTGTGCGTGCGGGTGAATACATTCACCCTGAAAGTTAGCGGGGTGTACCCCAAGTTAACAGAAGAATAATTAATAAATATTTTTATATTTAAAAAAATCTTTATTTTTAAACTAGACACCTAGCACGTGGCTTCTATGTCTAAGCCTATTTGATATTTTAACTTGATGCATGACCATTTTTTTTTTTAGTTTTAAAGGGTGGATAACTTTTTCCCTTTTACCTTCCTCAAGGAATTTAAATCAGTTATTACACTGGTCAACATAAATTTATCTAGATGGCTATGCAAAAATGAATTTAATACTCATAATGGGGTTTTACTAATGAAGTTTATCAGTTAATTTGAATTTGGGTGAAAAAAATTAAAAAAATTCGGTACTTTTCTTTTAGAATTTTTTTAAAAACTCAAAAATATATTTTGTTTTTTACAAAAATAGTTTATTTCAAGTGGCCGACATAAACTGTTAAGCCTACGACCTTTATTAGCTAAATATTCCGATCAGCCAAGATCGTAAATTAATCTTTTTTCCAAAAATAAGCAATTTCTGTACAGCCAAAACTAGCATCCATGAAAATCTAAGGTTATTTTCGAAATCAGCACCATCAAATTAGCTAATAAACTTGTTTTGTTTCTTGGTGCCACAAATCGTGTTGACCAGTGATTGGCCTCTCTAAAAAAAATCACTTTAAATGAAAACTGTACCGCTAATCATTTTTGGGAATCCTAAATTAAAAATAACAATCATTAATGGTAATTTTCTTGTTTGTCAAAGCGCATCAAAAAGAGATTTCTCAAATATTCTTAAAAAAAAAAAATTAGAGGCACCAAGCACATCGTTTTTACGTCTAAGTCGATATCGTTTGATATTTTAAACTGGATGCTAAATTTAAAATTTCATAACTAATTTTTCCTCATTAAAATTTAAAGTGCGTCAAGGAGTTTTAGTTATTCTACAAGTGAGCCCTGAAAAAAAAAGTTAAGAAACACTAATTTAAAATATATAATTGTACTGTTAGATATCCAATCGACGCAGGGAGATTTAAGCCTGCTTTTGAAAGCAAGCTTAAAAATAAGTTCTTATTTCAGATGATATCTTTATTATTTTTCTCTTTTTCAAATTACATGACTGATTTTTCCTTATTAATATTTAAAGTGAACTACGAAGATTTACTTATTGTACAAGAATAAACATCATAGCGCGTTAGACATTGAGTGTTTTTTACTAATTCTGTTAGCCTAAAAATACATCAAATTCCTGTATTTTATAGGTTTATTTGAATTGAACTATTATTTGAAGTATAAAGAATTCAATATATTTAAAAGCGTGTTTCTCAACAGGTGAGCCTGGTTCGACTAATACGTTTGGACACATAGCCAGGTGTGATACAAGTTATCAGAAGAATCATTTATGAAATATATTTATATTTAAAAAATATTCTTTTAAAAAAATTTAGAGGCACTTAGCACATCATTTTTACGTCTAATTCGAATCGTTTGATATGTTAAACTGGATGTTAAATTTAAAATTTCATAACTAATTTGTCCTCATTAAAATTTAAAGTGCGTCACGGAGTTTTAGTTAATCTACAAGTGAGCCCTGAAGATGTTTATTTTTAAGACCGGCCTGTTTATATATATATATATATATTTTTTAATCTTTGTGAGACTTTAAATAACCAGAATCTGAGCAGAGTATTAAGAGACAGGAAAATTTCGCTAAAAACAAAGAAGAGAGTAATGGATTGCAATGTGATGTTTGTTCTTCAATATGGCAGTAAATGCTGGACAATCTCATAATCAAAGATGAAGGAGAAACTTCAAGCAACTGAAATGTGGTTCTGCAGAAGGATGCTGCGGATATCGTGGATCGAGCATGTGAGCAATGATGAGGTTTTAAAAAAGGATGGAAACGAAAATGAAACTAATACTGAATATCAAGAAAAGACAGCCAAAGTTCTTGGAATATAATAAGGAAGGGGGGGGCTTGGAAAATATGATACAGGTCAGATAGAGGGAAAGAGAGGGGAAAGCAGTGTGTAATATATTTGACGGGTCTGAACGAATGGATGGCAGAGTGGGGTTTGGGTGGGGTAACAGGAGAAAGCGTGCAGGGATAGAGAAACGTGAAAGATGATCGCCTACGTCCTGAAGGGACACGGCATACAAAAGAAGAGGAAATTATCCCCCCACCCAATTTTGTTAAGACACTCCCACCAGTTTACTGAATATTGAGAAAACTTCCGACTCATGGTGATTATATTGAGAACTCACTTTTACTAGCGATCTAAAAGTAATAGAAATTTTAACGACAATTAAGTTTCTCGTAAGTAAATGTTTGCAATATTAAAAAAAAAAAAAACGTTTCAGGCACTTAAATCTGACTTACTAAAATAAGAATTTAAATTAATTTAGCATCGTCAACAAACAAATTAAATCGTCATTTTATTCAAATTACAGTTTTTATTACCAAATGCCACGAATTTTAAAAGAAAAAAAAAACGTCAAAAGTTGTGAGGACGTCAAGCCATGAATGAAAATTGTGTTTAGCCTAAAAATGATCGCCTGTTGTGAGCAAGAAATGTATAAATGGTACCCTGAGGTATAAATGCCAGCCTGAGATACCATTCAAGCAAACAGGCCGACTAAATCCTCATGACCACCGGGAAGCAGAGAAAATTGAAATGGTATAAACCCGTCGTAAGAGCCAACAATCTTTCCGATACCATCCTACAAGATAAAAGTTTAGTTAAAAGAGGCATACTGTAACTCTCAACCGGCCAGATTTCTACTCGAAATTATACTTGACGGACTCTCTGTGTGCGGGCAAAGAAGAATCCAGACGAGGTTATGCCGAAGGGCAGAATTTCGTCTGGGGAAAAATAGACTAGAGCTCGACCCTGCCTTGTGCAAGGTCTACGGGAAACTTTTGCTATCTCACGTTAAAAGAACTGATCTTGAATGACATCCGGCCTCAGTGGTCAGGTTTCTGGTATACTAGTGTGCCATGTGATCCTCTTCATTGAAATAAAATCAGCTCAGTGTGTCGTTTTTAAAAAAATTGTTTTTATTTAAAAACATATAAATGTATAGCCTTTAAAAATGTTGCTAACTGTGCCGTAATATTTTCAAATACTCCTAGATGTGCCGCTGCTTATAAAGGTTGAAAACACTACATAACACATATATAGATTTAATTTTCAATCGGACGTTATTTCCTATTATTCTAAACGTTATTTTTGTGGATACTCGTGTTTGAGTAGACGCCTTGTGTGAATTACGTTCACCGGCTTGAAGTCGTCTACTTAAAAATCAACAAAAAGATAACGTTTAAATTAACTAGACATAACTTTTAAAAATATTTTTCACTTCTTATTTACTAAGGGTAGGAAAGATTTGTTACGATTTTTAATTAAAAGTTGTCCTCCTACTAAACTGGTTGAGACTTCAATTTTCACTACTATTTAACCCATAGCTATAGGGGTATTCGCGCGAAGCATACTGCAATGAACTCGACTAGAATTCAAAATAAGATCTGATTCCGCATCCCGTGCTGCCATTCATTATACCACCCACCTATTACAGAGATATATCTATATTTTTTTTTTTAAAATCATACCGCTCCAAGCAAAGCAGTTTACTACCACTGTTGTGCAGGGGGGGGGGGGGTTATATAAAAGGAAAGTTATAAGGAGTGTCAATAAGTAGGTAAGAGAAGGATGAGAATACTGATGAGAGTGGAGTGGATGGAGAAAGGAGATTGAGAGAGGATACAAGTTAGCGAGATAGAAGATGACTATTGACTTTACATTTAAATTCTTGGAGATTGTTGCTGTCGGGGAAGCAAGTAAATGGAAGGGAATTCCACAGGCGGGAAGTGCGAGAAAAAAAAAAAAGCTGATGGAGTAGAATTTGCGTTTACATTTTACTGGCTTCACAGCAAAAAAGTGGCACCTAGTTGCTAATCTTGTGACTCGAGTAAATTCATATAGAGTGGGCACCAGTAAGCTATGTTCATCGGAGCAGAAGCCATGAAAGTATTTGTAGAAGAGACACAGGGAAGCCACATTGCGCCGGTGAGAAAGTGACTGTATCTGAGCTACCAAGTCGGGATCGATCATCTTACAGATTCTCCGTTTGATTTTGTCAAGGACACCTAGGTGGATAGCAGAAGTACCCGACCAGATATGGCAGCAGTATTCAATGCACGGGCGGATGGTAGATTTATATATGTGCAGGATTGTTTCAGACGGAAAAAAAACTTCCTGTCCCTACACAGAGAACCGACTTTCTTAGCAGCCGATTTAGTTATGGATTCTATATAGTCATTCCACTTGAGGTCTGTTGTGAGAGTTAACCCGAGGAAGCGCAGTGTTTTGCTTTCAGGGAGACTAGCCTGATCCATGCTAATGGGGGGGGGGGGTAGGAGTGATTGTCTGTGATGGTTAATAGATAGCAGCTTCATTTTGGAAGCATTAAAATTCACGAACCATTTCTTACCCCAGTCCGCCACGGATTAGAGGTATTTTTTTAAGCTCGGCAGCGAGATTTGCTTTGTCAGCCTTGGTAGATTTTTGATCGATGAGAGAGTAAACCGTAGTGTCGTCAGCACATATGCCTACTTGGGATCTTATTACATCTGGGAGATCGTTAATGTAGATAAGTAAAAGCATAGGACCGAGAATAGAGCCTTGAGAGACACCCGCGTTCGTATGATAGTATTGGGAGGCATGTCCGTTCAATACTACCCTCATTGCGCGATTTGATAGGAATGACTGGATTAGGTCAAACAATTGTCCAGTTATACCATAGCCTCGCAGCTTGCGTAGAAGACCAGCATTTTGAAATATTTTAAAATAACATTTTAAAAGGTGGTGCTTGAAAATCTCTTGTACTTCTTCTGTGCCAATGCACTTCAGTACTAATGGAAGGTTAGTCAAGGGCAAATTAACTTAGAGTCTCGTGTCTGTAGCAAACAAAGTAGCCATTCGACAATATCATTACAAACTGATCCCTATCCTTTTACCTGGAATAAAATTACCCAATATAGCAAGTTTTAAGCGAGTGACAAAAAAGGACTACAAATAAACTGCAAGAAAACCGAATGCATGGTCATCAGCAAAAATAGCAGCCCAAAATGCCGAATACTGGTGGGGATACTAAAATCAAGCAGGTACAAAAATTTAAATACCTGGGAAGTGTTCTAAGAAGACGGAAAGTGCGACACAGAAATCCGAAGGCGAATTGACGTGGCGAAGGACCCGTTAAGGAAGCTGAGTAAAGTATTAAGAAAAAGGAAAATTTCGCTAGAAACAAAGAAGAGAGTACTAGATTGCTATGTGATGTCAGTTCTTCAATATGGCAGTGAATGCTGGACAATATCATAAAAGATGAAGGAAAATCTTCAAGCAACTGTGTCATGCAATGAGGAAGGAGGGCTTGGAGAACCTGATACTGACAGGTCAGATAGCGTGAAAAAGAGATATTGGAAAGTAGCGGATAACATATTTGAAGGGCCTGAGCAGGTGGAGAACAGAACGGGGATTGCGTGGTGTTACAGGAGAAAGTGTGCTAAGAACCACCAGGGACAGGAAGACGTGGAAGGCCATGATCGCCAACGTTCTGAAAGGACAAGGTACATAGAAGACGAAGAAGAAGACATCTTTCCCATGAGCCAATAGAACTGAGTTATTTTTTTACTTCTTTCGAAAATGTATCTTGCACTAAAAGTGAAAGCTGAGGTTTGATGGGATAAGTGCTAATACTAAAAATTAAATTCATATCTTTTATTGGTTTTTGTGCGTTGTGGTACAGTGGATATCCGCTCGGAACAAGAAACCGGGGAGCCGAGTTCGAATTCCAGTTGAATCCATTGTATTCACTTACGCGCAAATACCCTTGGGAAAGGTATTAATCCGTCTCTTCCTTCCAGTTATGGGTTAAATAACAGGACAGATTGGGTTCTATAGCCTTGGTCGGCAACCAGTCTACCGCAGAAAGCAATGGCAACCTACTGCGGGGTAATCTTTTGCCCAGTCACTCATGTTTCTTTCGAGACATATCGCCCAAGCGTGTATCACGTACGGCACCTAACTGACTGACTATTGATTTTTGAGTATATTTATATTCAGAAATATCCAATTATTATTTTTTGCTTACAAACTAACTTGAAAATTTTACTATTTCAAAAATAAACCCCAATAAAGTTGGTATTTTTGTATTAGATATATTATATGGAAATATGTGATATATTATTATATGTGATATATTATATGGAAATATGTGATATATTATTATATGTGATATATTATATAGAAATATGTGATATATTATATGGAAATATATGTTAAAACAAGATTTTTTTGCAACTCAAATAATAAGATTTGTTAGATCATAACCAATAAAAACAAAAAATAGATAAAAGTGTATGTAACGCCATAATACTGCCGAACTCAATGTATAAGACAAAATGTTTTAAATGTGCACCGTGTCTTGATAAACGCACTGAAACTATCTAATTTTATAACATATTACAACATAATATAGCTTTTTTTTTAATCATATCACCCCAAGCAAGGTGGTAACGCCACTGATGTGCAAGGGGCTACGTAAGAGTGAAAAGATTGGAAAAGAGAAAGCCGGAAACCACATCCTAAACAGGAAACAAGGGATGAGCTTCTTCACCCGTTCAATAGACGTGGGTGGAGTGTGAACCGGGCGATAGTTTAGTCTATCTACTCCAATTGAAAAAACAAAAAAGTGAGAAGATTGGAAAAGAGAAAACCGGAAACCGCATCCTAAACAGGAAACAAGGGATGAGCTTCTTCACCTGTTCAATAGACGTGGGTGGGGTGTGAACCGGGCGATAGTTTAGTCTATCTACTCCAATTGAAAAAAAGAGAAAAGAGTGAAAAGATTGTTTAGTATAATTATTATTTGAAGTAAATGAAGGTCATATTTAATGACACAATTAATTAGTATAATGTGTTTATGCCGTGTATCTTGTAAATATACAATTTGTAAAGCTTCAGTAAATTATAAATTGTTTAAGGCTGATTCAGAATGTATGGCTTTCACTGATCATCGGAATGAAATTGCAACACGACGATTTTTAACCTAAACTTAATCTTTAAACTTGTCTCCTCAAAAAACAGTAAGGGTTTGAAAAACGTTATTTTGTGTCGTTATTTATTATGTCAAAATACAAACTTTCAGTTGAGTGCAATACACGATTTTCAAAATTCATCCGCCCTAATGACATTGTAATAATATGGCTTTAATTGCTTTTGCTTTAATTTTATGAAGCATTGTCATCTTTAATAACATCAGCCCGCTTTGCATCCAGGAGTATGGCGGTTTTTGTCCTTCCGAAGATTGTAAACAAACCAATAAAAGTGTCGGGACACAACACATATCCACACACACACACACACACACACACACACACACACACACACACACACACACACACACAGATAGAGAGAGAGCGTACGCTTCCACTCACCCTTTCTTTCGTCCATGCATGCGAACACAGATGCAGACAAACGAGCGCCCGCACTAAAAAAACAAAAAACAAAAAAAAATTAAAATAAGGTTTGAAGGATATATGATATATATGTCCATCAATTACGTATATATATGAAGGAGAAAAGAAAGTAAGGAAACAGGAAGACAATATAATATGAAAATGGCTTCCTTCTCGCCAAGTGACAATGGCAACTCTCACGTGACTTTTATCACATGTGGCTGAAAAATCGTGTGCAGAAACCTTCTATCGTTCGAAACCATGCATGCAGGTTCGTGCGCACCAAATTGCACATACAGTTATAGCGATTTTTTGTAAAAGGCCGAAAATATGAGTCACGCAGTGAGAATCAAACTCGCTGTTCATTTGTAATAACGAGACACGCTTGCTAAATATTAGACCACATCGAAGTGCCGCTTATGATTTTCTAAGCATAGCTTAGAGGTGACCCAAGACAGAAAATATGGGGCACCCACTGAGGATCGAACTCACTATTTAGTCGTAATTCATCTAGTAAGACAAGCTTGTTAACCATTACACCACGTCGAAGTGCCCATAGGAATTTTCTAAGTGTAAATTAGATGTAGCACAAGATTGAAAGGCACTAAATGAGGACCAAAGTCACTATTCTCTTGAAATAAGTCCTATTCGGACTACATGGAGGCGTCTCTGCACATACAGTTATGGTTATCTAACACTGCATTCACCCCTGCTACACACGCAAACAGTTTAATATTAAACGAGGGAACAATGAAAATTTCACAGATCGACCGAAAACCTATAAAAATTATGATTTTTGGTCATTTTAGTCATATTTTAAGTACGTATGTCGAGGAAAGAGCATTTCAGTATATGAAACATATGGTTCAAAATAAATAAAATAAATAAAAATTAAATTAAATTAATGATGAAAATTGAATACTTCGTGTTCCTCAGTGAAGTGAATATGGCAGATCATGACATATTTTGTTGTGATAACACAAGTCACTACAGTTCACTCCAAATAATTAAATACAAACCCTCCCACTTGAACAATAAGAATTTTTTTTAGTGAAGTATTTCCTGGGAGAATAGAGCAAATATTTTTCTTTAATTAAATTTATCAAATACTCGAAAATAAATAAATATACAGTTTCTACACTCACCCCTGCTACATACACAAACTGGCACACTTGACAGCCCCGGAATGCAGTCCAACCTTGATTTTAAAAATTCAGCTGCCTTGTAGTCGCATCCAATTACGGAAAAGGCTACGGAAGTAAATCTAACCAGAAAACCCAAAGTGAAACCCTCGCCGGCGGTTGGCTGCCAACACAAACAACTTTCCGGTAACTACTGTCGACGAAACCAGTCCTGCGCTCCTTTTGGTCTTTTCGGTACGACTGAGATGGAAAGGGGTTTGTAATCAAGGCAGTACATATACCACCGACCAGGCCTGGTCCATAATGAGGTCGCATTAATCTCATCACCGAAGAACTGAATTTCAGTGCACTACCTTTACTCGCTAGATAAACGCGTGCATACTCACAGTTTAATAAATTAACTAACATCTACTCAAATATGGACAGCCGCTAAAAATGACGTTTGAAGCGATAAAATTTGTTGAAATAATAAATAAAAAAAAAATCATTAGAAATTGATCTCTTTACGATCAGGGACGAACGTGAGCTGATATGAAATTTTGAGAACCTTTTAAAGGGCACCATTCGGTATGACTATCATCTGAGACGCCCTCCTGAGATGAATCGTTCTAAAACATGTGGGATCTAATGTCGTTTTTCCTGTAAAGGGGTACGCATGTTCGAATCTTGCCAGAAAGCAAATATTTCTTTCAATAAGATATCTCGAATATTCAGGCCGGTAGACGAAAATAAATATGCTGCAAACGAAATTTTATTCTTAATAGTTACGGTTAGACACCCGAATGCTTTTCGCCAGAATTGAAACACAACCGAATTTTCAACAGTCAGAGGTTCTACCACTGAGCTATGGGAGCTCGGAAGAAAGAGGTTTTAGCGTGTAATATACCATGTAAACATACGCTAATAGCTAAGAGTGTTCTAATTCATTTCTGTATAAACGATGCATACATATATATCCCCTACATATATATATATATAAGAATTTAAGCAGCAATGTTTCTTTTAGACATATCAGATGAAATAAATTGCAAACATTATATCTGCTTATTTTTAATAAAATCCGTTCATACTCACGGATAATCTTTCGCATATTATAACAGTAAGATGTCAGAAATGAGGTGTAACGTTTACAGATGGTATTATCATTCATTTCTCAATGTTCCCAAGTACTTTCAATCTCATTCCGAGATCATCTTCAGCGGTGTGAGTTGTGGTAACAAAAACTAACCGCAAAATTATGTTGTTAAAAAATACTTTAATTTTTTGTTGTTTCAAATATAATGGTTGAAAAATTGCTTAGCGTTCATTAGAATGTGAAAATTATCCAAAATAGAATTTTTTATATGTTGTAATGTCATGGTCATGCACATGAAAAAAACTGTTCTTTTTATAAACATTTTAGAACATTACGATAGTATTCATAGCTGATTCTACAATTATCTCCTTTTATTCATAATTTGCCTTTTACATAAATTAGATTTTAAAATTTGGTGAATCAGTCACGTTTTCTTTCTTACCTACCTACCTCTACTAACCGAATGGTCAAACCACATGCCTCCCACTACTAAAAGAGAATTTACCCATACGATTTTCCCTGGCTTAACTTTATAGTAACCCAAATTCCCCACCCCTTCCTTTACTAGTCCCTGCTTCCAGCATAAAAAAATTTTCTCCATTCTTTAATTGAACGGGGTTGATAATGCATGTCTCGAACTTACATGTTGAAATAGCTATTCCCCACTAAATATGATCCGAATTTACACACACACACACATGATGGTGGATGTTTTTATGTTAACGTTCTTGTAACCTCTCTGAAGATGGCTCATGTGAGCTGAAAGCTTAGAACCAACTTAATAAAAAATTATCCAAATGTTGGAGAATTTTTGTCTTTATTTTCACCTGAAATTAAAGCCAAAATACGATGTTTAGGACGGCTCATGATTAAACATAATAGACATTCATTGTCTCATATTTAACAGTATATGTTTAGAAAATTATCTGCTGCCTCGATACACTATATATATATATATATATATATATATATATATATATATATACATATATAAACCAACTCATGTCACTTTTGATGCAATGCTTGCTTAGCCGTTTAATTGCCTGTAAATAAACCTTTGCAATTGATGTTCCTTCAATGTTGCTGAAGCTTGTGAAGGGCTAAAATTTTCATATTACACCAGACAGAAAGGAAATACATCTGAGGATGAAGTACTGGTTGAGACTGCTGACATTGGTTTTATCATATTGTGATAACCACTGACTTTTTCATTTTTTTTTTCGACTTGAAAAAAAAAGTTTTCATCGTCTGTTGAAACACTATACAAAAATATAATATTGCATTTTGTTCTCAAGTGATAGCCTATAAAGAAAAAACATTCTCACTTTTCAAATTTGTTCCAAAGCAACAGAAATGTAGTTCTACAGAAGGATGCTGAGGATATGATGGACCGAACATGTGAGCAACGTCGAGGTTTTGAAGAGAATGAAAACGGAAAGGATACATCAAGTAGATACAGCTGAAGTTTCCGGAACACGTAATGAAGGAAGGAGGGATTGAAGAATCTGATACACACAGGGTGTCTAGAGGGAAAGAGAGTCAGGGCAAACAGCGCATTACATACTTGGTGGTCTTAAGCATATGTATTGAATAAATAAAACTTTCGGACAATTTTTATACAATTTATCTACTGAAAAGAAATAAAGAAAATGACATGAAAAACTTTAGCACCTCACCTTGTTTGTCATTTTCAACTGAACTCATATATATATATATATATATATATATATATATATATATAGTCATCCGCAGACAGAATTGTTTCGCTGTATCACAGCTCATCAGTACGGTTAGACAGCCGATTGCTTTTTACCCAGGATTGAAACCCAACTGAATTGGCGTCAGTCGGCGATTCTACCTCTGAGCTACGGGCGCTCGGTAGAAGGAGGCAGATATTTAGTGTATGTATTATCATTATACACGGCCAATACACAACCTGATTGAGCACTCTGGAAGAATGGTAGACTTTGAAAAACAGTAGCTACTCTGGCATGTACGCATCGTTCATTCAGCAATGAATTAGAACACTCTCAGCTATTGGCCGTGTATAATGATAATATATACGCTAAATGTCTGCCTCCTTCTACAGAGCGCCCGTAGAATCCCCGACTGACGCCAATTCGGTTGGGTTTCAATCCTGGGTTAAAAAGCAATCGGAGTCTAACCGTACTGATGAGCTGTAATACAGCGAAACAGAACTGTCTGCGGATGACAATATCTACGCTCTCACACCCTGATTGAGCACTCTAGAAGAATGGTAGGTTTTGAAAAACAGTAGCTACTCTGCCATGTACGCATCGCTCATTCAGTAAAATGAATTAGAGCACTCTGGCTATTGGGCGCGTATAATGATTATATATGCGCTAAAACGTCTGCCTTCTTCCACCGAACGCCCATAGCCCAGAGGTAGAATCGCCGACTGACACCAATTCGGTCGGGTTTAAATTCTGGGTTAAAAAGCAATCGGAGTCTAACCGTACTGATGAGATGTGATACAGCGAAACAGATCTGTCTGCGGATGACAATATATATATATATAATCAACGCTTAAATAAATATGCTACAGAGGCAGACTAAAGAAAAAGAACACAATTTAATATCAATTGGTAGAAACTTCTACTTTTATGTGCCCCATCCTTTCAGGACGTAGGCAATCATGGCTTTCTATCCCTGGTGGCTCCGTTCCGTCATTCACCTGATCAGGCCCTTCAAATACGTTATCAGCTGCGTTCCTCTGTCTCTTTTTCCTTCTATCTGGCCTCTCAGTATCAGGTTCTCCAAGCCCTCCTTCCTCATTGCATGTCCCAGGGACTTTAGTTGTCTCTTCCTGATGCTCATTATTAGTTTCCTTTTCGTTTCCATCCTTTCCAAAACCTCATCATTGCTCACATGTTCGGTCCATGATATCCGCAGCATCTTTCTGTAAAACCACATTTCCGCTGCTTCAAGTATTTTCCACATCTTTGATGATATTGTCCAGCATTCACTGCCGTATTGAAGAACAGACATCACATAGCTATCTAGCACTCTCGTCTTTGTTTCTAGGGAAATTTTCCTGTATCTTAGTACTTTACTCAGCTTCTGGAACCCGTCCTTCGCCATGCCAATTCGCTTTTGGATCTCTGTGTGACACTTTACATCTCCTGTTAGAACACTTCATAGGTATTTAAATTTTTGTACTTGCTTGATTCTGGTATCCCCCCACCTGTATTTGACATTTTGGGTTGCACCTTTTGCTGATGATCATGCACTCAGTTTTCTTAAAGTTTATTTGTAGTCCTTTCTAAATAAATTCCCTGTGAATAGTGACTGATCACAGCTAAAGGTTTCATGCGTTTTCATGCAGCAACTGTTGTATACAGTGGATATTCTACGAGGATGGGCAGAAGAGGCCATCCCACCAGAGTTATGGTTGGCCCTTCAGTTGCCACCTACTTTTATAAGCTTCAAAAATTTATGAAACAGATTAGTCTCTGATTTTGATAAAATTTGATCTTCAGTACTTTTTGCGTTTTTTTTAGTTTTTTTTATTTAGCTTTTCAAGGATAAATACAGAGACCAGTTTGAAAAAAAAAACAAAAAAAAACATAAACAACCAGATAGATAAAAACAAACATTTGATTTTGTTTTGAAATTAACCTCTCTTGTGTTTCAACAGCTTGAGAGTGGAAAAGAGAACAAGAATAGATTAGAACGCCACTATGATGACTGTAAAGTTATTCCGTTTAATTTAGTAAAGTAACATACTTATACTCAAACTTATAAACAAAGTTATGCATGCGATAGTGGTATAGGATGATAATGAAGACGCTACTTGTGTTTGTCCACCTCCTCCACAGAAAAATCTCGGCCCCTAAGGAGCGTCCCCACTTTCAGAAATCTACAGTCACCACTGGTTGTGTGTGAGAATGGGCATTTTATAATCATTTGATAAGCTCAATATTTTATAAGAGTAGCTGAAGCGTACGTTTCATGCACACAACAACAAAACTTACCGAGGGGAAAGTGCCCATCTGGTCAAGATGAAAATGCCAAAAAGTCACCACTTATTTGAGGAAGAACAAACACCAGAGAAAGTTCACAAGCATATCGTAAAAGAGCTCGAGACGATGGGAAACAGAACCCCAAGAAAGGAGTATCCTACTAAAAGTAGAATAGTTTTCAACAGTACCGGGTCATCAAAGTCCTCCATAATAGAGCATATAATTTAGATAAGATAAGCAACGTCAATGTAATATGCAACAGAGACAGAGTTTGCAAGGGTATGTAGAGAAGGTTGTGAGGATCGCAAAAGTATTCTTTTTGGAGAAGCAATGAAACACTAATTGCACGTTTATACTTCCAGCAACTGCGAAGTGTCCATAAAGATTTGGTCGAAAAGCACCCTACCCTGGTCAATGTAGAAAAAATAAAGGTTGTTCGGCGGACCTGAAGCAGACTACCACCACGTTTAATTTTGTTGTTTTTCATTTTTTAAAACTTTTTTAAGCGCAGACCTATCGGTCCTTTCCGGTTATCAAAAAAGGAAAAAAATAATTGAAAAATTACAATAATTAAACCACTGGGGGGGGGTCAGTTTCTCATACAATTTTATAGTAAATCGATCCTCCATTTTCAATCCACTCGCGTTGGGGTCCCTTTGTTTATGTTAATTTCATTGTTTTTCATTGTTTTATTTTTTTACTTTTTCAGCGCAGTTCTATCGATTGTTACTTAAACTTTCCGATTTTCAAAAAAAAATTTGAATAATTACAATATTTAAACAAATTTTTGTGGGGCCAGTTTCTCATACAACGTTAAAGTAAATCGATCCTTCATTTTCAACCCACAATAAGGTTGTATGAGAAACTGGTCCCCACTAAAATTGTTTAAATATTAAAAGTTTCGCAATTTTTTTTGTCATTCGTAAAGTTTAAGGTGTAAAAGATAATATATATATATATATATATATATATATATAAGAAGAAAAGGCCTGCAGAATGCTTTCACTAAGCTTCGAAGTTGACATAACTCTGTTCAGTTAAGTGACAAAATCCCCACATTAATTCCACACACACACACACACACACACACACACACACACACACACACACACACACACACACATGTATATATATATATATATATATCTCTCTATATATATATATATGAAAAAAACAACTAAATTTAAAACAACGACGGATACTGAAATTTCGAAGTATGCCTTGACCAACGAGACTGGACACGAGTCAAACATCTCTGTGCTCCTAACCAAAACTAAGAGAAGACGAGGGCACTAGATCGTGGAAAAGAAGTTGACGTTTGCTTCGCTGGGGAAAATAGTCGACAAATGAGTGGTGGTTGGTTGATGTGCTTGTGCCCCAGCTGTGCGCTATTTGGGGCTCGGTGTATCGGGTCGGTGTGGAACATTGCCGTGAATGGCATCTTTTCGTTCCATTTCTGATGCTTCAACTGCGTCGTTCTTCAGTTGCAGTCACAGGTCCTTTTATGCTCACCTTTTTATTATTTCCACTTCAAATTCATAATTACACTCGGCTTTTTCTTTTCTTTTCCGTCTCCTCATTCATTTTTTGATTTATTTTTATACATTATATTTTCAAGTTCTCTAAACAATGATGTTTTCTTTTTTCTTCTTTTTTCTTCTTTTTTCTTCTTTTTTCTTCTTTTTTTCTTCTACTTTTTCTTCTTCGTCTCTACATTTTTTTTATTTTTCTCTATTTTTTATTTGTTTTCCTACTTTACTTTTCTTTGTTCCTTTTTGTTTTCGCTTATCAGTTCCCTTCCTCTTCTTCTTCGCTTTTTATTTCATTCTTCGCTTGTTTTCTTACTTCACCTTTTTTTTTGTTGCTTTTTTACTTTCATTATTCGCTTTTTACTTTCTATCCTTCTCCATTTTTAACTTTCTCTCTTTGCTTTTTACTTTTTCTTCTGTTTAGACTTTTCTTCGTTTTCTGTTTTTTTTTTTTTTCAACTAGTTCTTTGCTCTGTACTGACTTTTTTATTTATGTATTTTTCTTCACTTTGTACTTTTCTCATTTTTTTTCTTGAACTTCTTTTTCGTTCTGAACTTTTTATTTTTATATTGTTTTTTCTGAATAGCTTTTTTTTCGCCGCTTTTTTCTTTTTCTCTCTTTTCTTCTTCCTTCTTCTTCTCTTTTTGTTCTTCCCTTTTTTGTTCTTCTCTCTTTCCTTTTCCTTTTTCCTCTTCTTTCTTTTCTTTTTCCCTTTTTTTCTCCTTCTCTTTTTCTTCTTCCCTTTTTTCTTTTTCTCTCTTTTCTTCTTCCCTTTTTCTTCTTCTTTCTTTTCTTTTTCCCTTTTTCCTTTCTTTCTTTTCTTCTTCCCTTTTTCTTCTCTCTTTTCTTTTCTTTTTCTTCTTCTCTCTTTTCTTTTCTTTTTCTTCTTCCCTCATTTCTTTTTCCCTTTTTCTTCTTCTCTCTTTTCTTTTTCCCTTTTTCTTCTTCTCTCTTTTCTTCTTCCTTATTTATTTTTCTCTCTTTTCTTCTTCCCTTTTTTCTTTTTCTTTTTCTCTTTTCTTTTTCCCTTTTTTCTTTTTTCCTTCTTCTTTTTCTTTTTCCCTTTTTCTTTTCTTCTTCTTCTCATTTCTTCTTCGCTCTTTTTTACCTTTTTCCCTTTTTTATTCTCCCCTCTTTTCTCCTTCGCTTTTTACTTTTTCCTCTTTTATTTTCTTTCGCTTTTTATTGTTCCACTTTCCGTTTTACTTTTCGTCTCTTACTCCGTTTAATTTTCTTATGCCCTTACTTTTTTAGCTATACACTTCTTCTTTGATTTATATTTTTTCTTCAATTTCTTCTTCTTCCTCTTCCACCCTCCCCACCTTATCCCCTACTCCTCCTCCTCCTCCATCACTGTCTACAAAATAACCAAAACTTAACACGGAAACATATTTTTTTTTATCTGCATATAAGCAATTCCTAAGAGAGTGGCATTTTATCGTTTTATTTCATATGTATAGCCCGTGCGTTGTAGTGCAGTGGATAACGGCTCGGAACGAGAAAGCGGAGAGCCTAGTTCGAATTTCAGCTGACATTCCTTGCATTCACTTACGCGCAAACGCCATCGGGAAAAGTATTAAGCCATCACTTCTCTCTCCAGCTATGAGTTAAATGGCACGACAAATTGAGTGCTATAGCCTTGGTTGACATCCAATCTACCGCAGAAAGTAATGGCTACCTACAAAATATTTTGCCCAGTGAGTCATGTTTCTTTCAAGACATGATCGCCCCAGTGTGTATCACGTAAAGCACTTAGCTAACTGACTGATGTATATCCTGACTTCGATCTTTTCAATATGATCACTATCCAGTCTTGATAGGAAAAAAGTGCTTCAATAACTGGCATTTCTTTTGGTCGCTGCGTTCCAGATTCGGCTGGTCCTGGTTTCTTGATCCTGATACTGTTTTTTCTACTTCACTAATTTCATATTAGTATTAAGACATCTTCAATAATTCTATTGATTTGGATGTACGACAGTACCTCTCCTCTGACGTATATCTGACTGCTCAGTAGGACAGGGGTTACTGGCTTGTAACATTCAATGTTTCGAAATCCAAGCAGTAAAGCTCCATCATCAACAAGCCAACCCTTTCATGATGAAGAATTCTACTCACAATAAATTTCCTTGTTTTGATTTTTCTGTTGAGACCAATTTTCACTAAAAATCTCAAATGAAACTCATGTATCCAATTCATCGCTAAAAATTCTGGAAACATAGTTGGTCCTTTGTAGGGACCCAGAAATTATCTGATTTCTCCTGTTGGTCCTGGGCATGACGATAAACAGCATCCGACAGTAAGGCCTCTGATTGGAAGGTTATGAAGAACATGGAACCACCTCTTAATTGCTGTTGTTCTCAGGTCCACCCTGATCCGGAGTAGCACTTGTTAGAGTCCTAGCTATGGGTAAATAGTTAAACCCCAAACTGGGGTCAAAACAATATGAAAGTATAAAAATATACTTTTATAGAAATATTCACAGAAAAAAACTTTTATAGAAAAATATACATTTTTAAAGGAAAAATATTACCAACAATACATTTTTGAAGAAAATTATTATCAGCAAACTATTTTTGAATAGGAAACTAGAAGACTAAAAAAAAAAAGACTAAAATCTGACTAAACCAACCTCACTATAACTGAACATTAAAAAATACTTTAAACCCCACCTTTTTGGCATTAAATAACCCACAAAGGTTGATATGCCGTTAAAAAAAAAAATAGAGATTCCTCCTATCGTGTTTAAAGAGAGATAGATCAGAAAGGGAAATAATGCAACTGTATTTGGTTTGTTAAATGATCAGCCGCTTGGGAATGCCAGGTCTTGCCAGCTTGTACGAGTGGCGTAATGGCTAATGGATTGAAAATCGACGAGGTGATTTCTAATTTTTCTTGGGTTCCTTATAGTTTCTTACGCGCAAATACCCTTGAAAAATGTTTTCTCTGCGTAGCTATTGATTAATTAATAAGATACAATTAATTAGTAATTGTATTACTATACCATTATTATTTCAAAAAATCCTTATAATCTAAAATATTTTCTGACTTTGAATAAGCTGTAAAGAGTAGTCGAGCCGTAGAAAATGAATTAATAAATCAATCAACTATATTCTTCTGAAGCGGACTAATCCTCTCTTTCCAGCCTTAATTGCATTCACATACGCGCAAACGCCATCGGGAAAATTATTAAGCCATCACTTCTTTCTCCAGCTATGAGATAAATGGCACGACAGATTGGGTTCTGTAGCCTTGGTTGGTAACCAATCTACTGCATAAAGTAAGGGCAACCTACAAAATATTTTGCCCAGTGAGTCATGTTTTTTTCAAGACATGATCGCCCAAGTGTGTATCATGTAAAGCACTTAGCTAACTGAGTGATATATGGAGGGAAAATACTGTTAGTAATAGTTCAAAGTCATCTCTGGTTCATTGTGGGTAATGAATTACATTACAGCCCCCACGCAACGTGGATAAACCATCGCTAATTTCATAACGAGTATTCAGACGGGCTTCATTAATTACTTTCACCAGTGGGAAACGGGTTGTAAGGTGAAAAATAATTTGTCACCCACAAAGATGCGGGGCGCACTTTGGGACTCTATCGGGCTTGAAAAGTGAAAATTGAGCAGCTTCTGTTCATATACGGTATCAGTACTTCATTTTTGGCCTCACCTGGCTCTTGTACAGGTAGAGAATAGCAGGAGTTGTCATGTCCTTACTGAAGCGATACAGGGAACGGACCATTTTTTTCAGCGATGGATGGTTTGTACGAGTTTCATTTGACGTCTGAGCTGAGCTTAAGTCCCAATAGGCGCTCAAGTTACGCCCATCCCGTGAGAGAGGACAAGTTCATCGTGATAGGTGTAAATTCAGAGTCCGCACAGTGATAATGAAACGTTTCTCGTTTGATTTTCAAGGCAATGAATGCGATTGGTAATTTCCCCGCTGAGCTGTTAAAACTAAGACTTAGGCCATTTTAATTTCTGGGGAGTTTTTCCCAGCCATTCATTAACGGCGGAGGTAATGTATACGGTTGCGTTTGTTTGTTTGTTTTTTTTTTCTGTCTGTCCGTCGTGAAGATATCTCAAGACCCGATGAATGAATTCCTATAAAAATTTCAGTGATAATTGGCATCATGATTGGCACGAATTAATTTGATTGTGGATTCGATCCGGTATGAGATAAAGTTTCTGGGTTATTTTTCCGATTTTTTTTATTTACTAATATTTTTCATACTTTTCACATGCCAAATACTGATTTACCTCCCTTAGATTGCTTTACTTGATTACATTTTCTGAACGCACTATTTTTCCCAGAAAATATTAATAGTTTTAATATTTAATATAGTTTTAAATTTAATATTTTTTATTCAAAAAAAGAAAAAAAAGTAAACAGTCAAGTTTGTTACAGTTATCATTTTAATAACCATCTCTTGCTCATCGCTAAGATAATGTCAGTATTGCCTTGCCGGAGGTTTGAGTTCTTTGATTGCTCTTGTTTATAATTATTTTTATCGTTCCCCTTTACCTCCAAGTCTTATTCCTCCATCAGTTTTGTCTTTGGTTTATTTTCCTCTATTTATATTCTACAAGCATTTTCTTTACAGATTCATTTCTTGTTATTATTACTAACAGTATTTTCCCTCTTTCACTTTTCCTTCTTTTCTCTTTTTTTTACATTCTTCTTGCATCCTTGCTCTATTATAATCTACTTCCTTCTTCCTTTCTTGCTTTTCCTCCTCGCACTTCTCCTCCTCCTCTTTCTATCTCTTGTCTGCCGTTCTGCCTGTCCGTCTGTCTGTCGGTTGACGGACTGGAAGAACACTTTTCCCGCTGACGCCATGACAGCTGACAGTGATGGCATTTCAGGGTAAAGAACAGTTCACACGATAGCATTTTTCTTTCTTTCTTTTTTCCCTTCAGTCCTTTTTGGCTTTTCTCTTTATATTTCCACATTTTTACTTATTTATATGTTTATTTATTTATTTGTATGTTTTAGTTCGACTTGAAAAAATCGGACTTGAAAAATTCACACGCTCTACATTTGGTCTGTCGACACAAGCGGGCCTCCCTCACTCATTCCCGATCCACCGCTACCCAACCTTTTCTGACTACCACAAAACCACCAGTCTCCGTGCTTCTCATCCCCAACTTATATTCTCACCACCTCAATCCCGACTCTCATCTTCCTTTTCCACCAATCTCTCTCTCTTCCCCTGCAAACCACCATGCAGGAACCGGGCATTTTTTCTCCAGAGAAACAACAACAACAGAAGAAGAAGAAGAAGAAGAAGAAGAAGAAGAAGAAGAAGAAGCATTTTGCAAAAAGCTGTCCACCCCCACCGTTGTTTCTAACGTTCCCTATTCCATCACCTCCACCCGCTTCATTCTTAAGACTTCCCTCATATTCGTCCACCGCTTTCTCATCCGCCTTTGACTTTCCGCACACCCATCCCATCCATGCATCAATGTGTTTGGGTTGCATTTCTCTGATCACTCAACAATATATGATATATTGATTGTCTACCTATAACTATTTCTATATCATTACGCGCGCGTGTGTGTGTGTGTGTGTGTGTGTGTGTGTGTGTGTGTCATTATACTGATCATACTAAACTATCTATCTCTCCTCCTTTCTCTGTACACGCACACACACATATACTTACACACACACACACACACACACACACACACACACACACATATATATATACATATATATATATATATATATATATATATATATATATATATATGCAGGTTTCATTGAATAATATAGACAAGTTTTGTCTATTAATTTTGTGTAGGATCCGTTCATACCGTCTGATATACTTGATGGTGATGTCGTTGAAAGACAACAAAAAATCACAGTATTTGTTGAATTTTTTATCGGGTCTAAGCTTTCGGCTCACATAATATATATATATATATATATATATATATATATATATATATATATATATATATTTGTAGATGTTCACTTACGATAATGGGAGGGAAAATTGATGAAATTTTGAATACGGTCATATGGTGAGAACCTGAATACTTATGGCTTTCCTTGTACTAGCGGGACGAACGTGTTTGCCATTTAAGATTGTTGAAGGTTGTTCCTGTGCGTTCGTTTTTATTTATTTTTCTTCATTTCTGAATTCTTTCAAACAGAAACTGTTATTTCTCGTGTTCTTGTGTCGTTTGTTTAATTTCCATTATGACATTAGGTTTTCATTCTTCCATTTGCATTTTCTTCATTTCCTCCATTTGCATTTTCCATCCTATGCTTCATTTCATTTGATTGTCTTAAAGATGTTCCATCGTTACCTACATTGTATTTCATTTTTATTAAACCACTAGCAGTATAGCCCGGCGTTGTTCGGGTGTAATGAAAGCTTTTATATATATATTATCGATTTTCTGCACAATTGTAAGAACTGCAACCTTGAAACTTCTGAATATCGTTTCTTATGTCTTTGTCTATGAGCGTATCAAATTTGGTTAAAATCCTTCTATAACCTGATTTTTTTGATTATCGATTTCCGATATTTATCGGGGGTACCTCGACACAAAACCTAGCTAAGAACACTCGCAAACGATTATAATACATCTGTGTAAATTTTCAAGAAAATCGGTTCAGCCGTTTCGGATTCTATAGGTAACGGACACACACACACACACACACACACACACACACACACACACACACACACACACACACACACACACACACAGAGACATAGTTCCATTTTTCTTCCTTATCTTCGCATTTCTATTTCTTTTCTTTATTGTATTATTTGTATTTCCCCATTTTCATTTTTAATTCGTTGCACATTTAATTTTAATTCCACATTTGCATTGCTTCACTTTTCTTCATTGCACTTCATTTTCATTCCTCCATTAGAATGTTCTTACTTTTTCTTGATTGCATTTCACTTTCTTCCTTTTTTGATACTGATTCTTTGTCCTCATTGAATTTCATTTGCATTTTCCTTCTTTTCTTTCGCTGAATTTCATTTTCACTCTTCTGCCTGCATTATCCTTCCTTTTCCACGCTTCTCTTAATTTTCGTTCCTCCATTTGCATTTTCCATCTGTATTTATAATTGAATTTAATTTTCATTCCTCTATTGAAATGTTCCTTTTTCTCTTTTATTGCATTTGATTTTCATTCATACGTTAGTATTTTCTTTTCTTTCTTCGTTGTATTTTATTTTAATTCCTTTACTTTTTCTTTTTTCTTCGTTCACTTTCATTCTAATTCCAACATTTCCATTTTTCTTCCTCTTCTTCATGCGTTTTGTTTTCATCCCTCTGTTTGCATTTTTCTTTCTTTTTTTTCATTGCATTTAATTTTCTTTCCTCCATTTGCATTTTCCTTCATTCGATTTCATTTTCTTTCCTCTTTTGTATTATCTCCCTTTCTTCCACTTACTTTCATTTTCATTTCATCACTTGTATTTTCTTTTGCTTTTTTAATTGTCTTTTTTTTTCTCCTCTATTTGCGTTCCCTTATCTTTCTTTCAATGGTTTTCATTCTCCTTTCTCTATCTACGTTTTCTTTATTTTCCTTTATTGCATTTTAGTTTCTTCTAATCCATTTGCATTTTTCTCTTTTCATTCGCTTTATTTCCATTCTTTTTTCTTACATTTTCCCTCTTGCCATTCATCTCCATTTTCTACTTTTCTTTCATTTGCATTTCCTATGAACTTTACGATTTCCCATTTCTTTTCCTGTTCCACTCAGCTAATAATATTCTCTATTTTTCTCTCCTTCTAATAGTCATTTATTTTCTGGTTACTACAACTTCTGAAATTCTTGAATGGCTAACGCGCTAGAGCGTTTATTGGTCAAACTATTTACACACTGATTTGCTTACAATAGCGATACGTAGAAAACAGAAGCATTGTTGTTTCCTTTCATCTTTATTGTTGCTCAGGTCGAATTTTTCGAAGCATTCTATGAACATGAGTAGGAAAAATAAAGAATTCACATCCAACAACTCACATCCTGTGTCCTCTGATCTGACAATCTTATCAGATAAAAAAGAAAGCATTGTTATATGTCTAAATTTTAAAGATGACTAGCAGTATAGCCCGGGGTTGCTCGGGTGTAATGAAAGATTTAAAACTAATCCATGGTCCTGGAGCTCAGACTCTTTGGACGTTGGTACGAAAGACTAAAAAGCAATAGCTGTTTCTAGTTAAAGCGAAACCGTAGACTGAAAAAAAAATGAATAGATGTAAGTCAAATTTTGATTTCCTGGTATCGATATCACAAAAGTTTTTTCGTCGTAAACTGAATTTTGAAGGCTAAATAAGTCCTTTGAGTAAATGGTATCATGGCTGAGACTAAGAACTACAATTATACCTACTTAGAGCCAAACCCGAAGCAAAAACTAAAATAAAAGGGCTGAAAAAATACAGACATACAGGCAGATAAACAGACACACACACAAACATCTTGCCTTTTATATATATATATATATATAATGGACTCTCCGGTCGATTTCGATGTATGAGTGTCTAACCTCAGTTAGACTACCACACAAAGAATTGATTAGAGTGGTGAAGGCATGTGTAGCACCATCCACACTTTTTTGAACTGCTGATAACAAACAATCGGTGCAGAAGTTTGCCACGGATCGCATGAACAGCAGACCTCAGATATTTAACCCATAACTGGAAGGAAAGGACGGATTAATACCTTTCCCACGGGTACCAGTGCGTAAGCGAATGCAGCGTATTTGACTGGAAATCGAACTCGGCTCACCGATTTCTCTTTCCAAGCCGATATCCACTGCACCACAACGCACATCTGCATATATATATAATCGATTTTCTGCACTATTGTAAGAACTGCAAGCTTAAAACTTCTGAATATCGTTTCTTGTGTCTTTGTCTATGAGTGTATCAAATTTGATTAAAATCGGACCACTCCTTCTATAACCCGATTTTTTCGATTATCGATTTTTGATCGTACCTCGACACAAAACCTAGCTAAGAACACTCGCAGACGCTTATAGTACAACTGTGTAAATTTAAGTTTAGCCGTTTCGGAGTGTGTAGGTAATGGACACACACACATACGCACACACAGACACACACACAGACACACACAGACAAAGTTCCATTTATAAATAAGTTTAGATTTTTGCTGAGTTTCTGTCGTGAGGGGCAGTAAGATAAATTCTCAACGATTAAGTTTATATAAAGGAAGAAAATAAAATTGGTAATATATTAAGAACTTGAACGAGAGCTGTGGGTACTTTGATTAATGAACTAAGACTTTGTTTTTTCTGCGGCCATCTTAATCATTTCGGCAACTTGACACCCTGCCAACCGATCGAATACTAATGAGATAATGATTAATTTCGCTATATACCCTGGATGTGCATTGTGGTGTAATGGATATCGACTCGGAGAGACGGGTTCGAATTCACTTACGCACCCTAAGAAAATATATTAATCCATCTCTACTCCTTTCAGCTATAAGTTGAATTGCAGGGGAGATTAGGTTTTATAGCCTTGGTTGGCAAGAAAGATTGAACTAACTAATTGAATCTGTAAATTTTGAAAGAACTTTTTGTCCGACATTATTACTATAAATGTTATTTTTAATGGTTACACGTGTGTGTTGTTATACCTGTTTTACTTTTTTATATTTTATTAAACAGTGAAATTAATAACAACCAGTTTAAATTGAGAAATCCTTCCAAGAAAAAAAATTGTATTTAAGAGAAACCGAACCACAAAAAATGGTTTTCCTGATAGGAAAAAAGAATAAAAATGCAAAGCTATAAAAAAAGAAAGGAAAATGTAAATGTAATAAAGGAAATGTAAGTCAGTGAAGAAAAATGCAAATGGCTGAATGATAATAAAAAGTAACGAAGAAAAGGAAAGAATATGAAAATCGAGGAATGAAAATGAAAGTCAGTAAAAAAAAAACACGAAGAAAAATGCAAATGGCTGAATGAAAATGAAAAGTAACGAAGAAAAGGGAAGAATATGTAAATCGACGAACGAAAATAAAAGTCAGTGAAAGAAACGAAGAAAAATGCAAATGGCTGAATGAAAATGAAAAGAAACGAAGAAAAGGAAAGAATATGCAAATCGACGAATGAAAATGAAAGTCAGGTAAAGAAACGAAGAAAAATGCAAATGGAAGAAGGAAAATGAAGTGCAGTGAAAAAAGAAAAGAATAAGCAAATCGACGAATGAAAAAGCAAAGTAAATGAGGAAAAATGCAACTTGAATGAAAATGAAAAGCTATAAAGAAAGGGAGGAAGATACAAATGGAGGAAAGAAAAAGAAATACAATGAAGTAAATTTCCTAAAAAAAAAACCCTTTTGAACACATCTTAAATTGGAAGAAGCCCACATCTACAACGGTGTTATGCATTATATACATCGGTAGCGAATGTGCTTTGATGTAAAATATTGATATCCGTGACAAATATGCTCCACTTCTGAAGTTTGGCAAAAAAGTACTCTTTACTCGAAAAAAAGAAAAAAGAAAAATAGAAGAAAAAGAAAAAAAAGAAAGAAAAAACGGTCGTCCATATTAAAAAATGCTTTGGAGCGGTATTTAGTATTAAAATTCAGGTAAATATAAGTTTTTCTTTTTAATGCTTAATGTGCAAAATATACGTTTCACTTTGGCTTATTGTTGCCATGCACACACGCCATGAAAATAAAAGGCTTTGCTTAAGTTCTTGCTTTAACTAAATAAATATAGATCTTTCCGTTCCTTGAGCTCCCTTGAAATAAATAATGACTTGCCTTTTGATAAAAGTGACAAGAACAGTAACAGTCTCTGTTGTAGAGTAAGAAGCGTGCCAAAGTGTAGTGCATGCGATTCGTGTTCAAATAGAGATAAGAATTTCCTGCTTGCGCCATCACAATACTGAAAAGAATGACAGAATCTTCCTTGTTTCTGAAGAATCGATGTAGTGTCAACGATAAAAAATCCTTCATAATCACAAAGTACATGTTTCACCATTCAAACAAACAACCGTAAGATGGATGCTGAGTCATGGAGAAACAAGTCAAGCGGTAATGAAACTTAGTTTTAAGAACATGTTTAGTGGCTGAGGAAGTTGCATATTTACGACCAGCAGCAGAGGCCTGTATCCAAGCCCAGGCAAAAAATCAAGGATATCGAAAATGTTGGTTGATTTCCAATGAAGACATAACGTCTTGGAAGAAAAGCACAACTTTATTTCCATAATAATCCAAAGTTTAAAAACTGTATTTCTTACACACATCCTTAACTCGGAAACATATTAATAACGTTCTTTCTTTTATTATATATATATATATATATATATATATATATATATATATATATATATATCTTCAACAATCTTTCATTTAAACATGTTTCATTAAAAACGACCGACAAGGAAGATTTTATAAATTTTTGGTTTAATTTTTCCAGCATTTTTACATGTTTCTTTTTTGCTCAAGATAAGGAATGAAAAAATATTCCATAATTTTCGACATTCCAGGCACTTTCAGCCTCATCACAGGTCATTTTCAAGGATGTTTTTTTCTGCAAAGCTTTAAAAATCTATCCTTAAAAAAACCCCAAAAAAACCCCACTAAAAACAGAAAAATTTACATTACAGTCAAACGTGAGGACATAACAACACTTGAGAAAAAAATAGCATCCTTGAAAATGGCCTGTGAAAAGGCTTGGAAAATCGAAAATTATGGAGCATTTTTACATTCCTTGTCTTCGAAGACACCTGTAAGAAGACTGAAAAAATTAAACCAACAATTAATAAAATCTTCTTTATCAGTTGTTTATAACGAAACACACACACACACACACACACACACACACACACACACACACACACACATATATATATATATATATATATATAAGAAAAATATAGTTTTAAAGAATACTATATTATGATTAAAAGTTATTAATATCAGCGATAGAGCGTATCCAAATATGAATATAAAAGATTTTGGAAAGATTTGAAGGGGTAAAAGCCTTCGGGGAACAAAACAAAAATTTACCTGTAAAGTAACTTACTGATGGGTACTCCTCGCATGTTGAGAAAGTTTCTGTTGCATCCTTTAAAGAGGTTACAAACAAACAAGGTGGTACTCGAGTGAAAGAACAGCAACACATGCGTAGATGAAAGAAGAGTGGTTTAATGTAAAGAGAATTCACTACGGCAAGACAGGGAATCTGGTGGCAGGCTAGTACGTGACGAAGCAAGGGTATTTGCTACCTTCCCACCAAGGCAGGTGCAACACAAGGTCGATTTATGTGGAAATTTATGTTCTCTTCTGTACTTAATTTTTGGACTAACAATGTCATTTTCTCCTCCTCAGACCATTGTTTAAACTTTTCGAAAAAATCGCCTCATACCTACGAAAATAGACAGGGAAAGCTATTCCATTGTTTGGGTCATACTTGAATTTTGATAATAGATTTGTTATTTCTTTAGGGTAAAAAAAAAAATCTGTATCCCCATTCTTCTGTTTTAGATATTCCGGTTTCACATAATGGCTAAGTGTCTTTCGCTTGTTGTTTTTGTAATTGCATCAGTTCATTGAGTATTTTCAACGTCAGTCAGTTAAGTGCTATACGTGATACATGCTTGGGCGATCATGTCTCGAAAGAGACATGACTGACTGGGCAGAAGATTATCCCGTAGTAGGTTGCCATTGCTTTTTACGATAGACTGGTTGCCGACCAAGGTTATAGAACCCAATCTGTCCTGTTATTTAACCCATAACTGGAAGGAATAGACAGATTAATACCTTTCCCAAGGGCATTTGCGCGTAGGTTGATCAAATCCATAATTATTATTGCTGTACATTTTAAAAGCAGTGGCCTGGGGTCTTTCTTGCTGTGAGTTGAAATCGAATCTCTCGTCGCCACTGTTGTATCCTTTAAAGAGGTTACAAACAGAAAAGGTGGTACTCGAGTGGAAGAACAGCAACACATGCATAGATGAAAGAAGGGAGGTTTATTGTAAAGAGAATACACTATGGCAAGACAGGGAATCTGGTGGCAGGCTAGTAATTGCCGAAGCAACTCACGGGTGTCACTTGTGCTCACTATATATGGCTACTAATTTAGTCAGTCCACATAGGCGATAGGAAGTGTGGGACAGTCTATTACAACAGTTTCTTATCATGTAGAGACCACAATTGCATTTTTTTTTCTCTCAAACTGTATGTCATTTAATTTATTTTTGTTTTCTGATAAAAAAAATATAACTTGGTGTTTCTTGAAGTCTCGGATCAGTGGTTTCAAAACGGTCTGGTGCGCCTCATAGTTACGGCGGAAGATGATAGCAAGTGAGGTGGAATGACTGAAAGATAATCAAAGAGTTTCAAAAATTCATATGACAAAAATAAATGTTTCAAAATTTTAAATATAATTGTGGGTCACTTGTAGTTGCAGGCATGAGTCCCAGTAGAAATAGTTATAAATAATTATTTAACGATTTTATCATTGTGATAGTTTGGCATTATATCATATAGTAAAAATATAGTAAATAGGGTTTGCAAATTGGAGGAGTGAGTTATCAATGATAATTTTCTGACTTCGAACCCTCTCTCTGTATTTTTATTATTATTTTTAAATGCACTTGTATCACATACAATTTGGTGAGCAAATTTTAATTCCGAAAATGGGACCCAGAAAAAAAAATTAGGAACCACTGTCTTGGAATGAAACATGGGGAGCAACTCGTATTACAAAAAGCAAAGTCAAAACATTTGTCTATATTTCCGAGATAAGATATTTGCATTATTTACATTGTTCCAACTGTTGTCCTCATCTTTATTGTCATATTCATGACGATTCGGTCATTGTATGCATGACTCATGGGACGAGAAGAATCTACGCCAGTAATCGAAATATAGGGTTTGGTTCAAAATTCCAGTTACCAGAAGAAGGCCGGAGCGTACAACGGCCGAAGTGTCGTGAATATGACAATAAAGATGAAGACAACAGTCCGAAGAATGTAAACAAAGAGAGAACAGTATAACAATAATAATTACTAGCGGAACTCGTGGAATTTCCACGGAAGGATAATTATGATTTCCTGGAAAATTTTTACTTTGTCATACTACAAATGATAGTAACATCTTCAAACATAAAGGTATTGGATAATAAAATAACAATAATACTGAGTGTAATTTTATTAAAATATCTATAAAAGTAATGTCCATAGAAGCTACTTTACTGTAATCTGATTTTATATTAAGCGGCGTATGTACAGACCATAACCAAAATACTGTACGCTAATTTGTGAGAGATTTTGAAAGAGAAAATATTTATTTATTACTGAAAAAGCTTGTTTCCGTTGTCCATTTTATACGACAACAAACCTATTTTTTTAATATATTGTACAGTACACACACATATACACACACAATTACTGCTACAACCACCAGCTTAAGCTGCTACTGATACGGTAATGCTATAGGCTCTCTCCTCCTACTCTGTCACTCTTTACTACCCTTCCGTTTGGCAAAGGTGAGAGAAAGGCTGAGGAGAGTAGCGTTTATAGATTATGAAAAGATAGAGTGGACGGAAAAGCTCGTGTTGAGAGTAAGTGTGTTATCTGTCTTCAGTGGCGTAACGAACGGAGTAACTAAGTAACTAACTAAAAAAAGAACAAGCAGAATTATTATGTGATCCTTTCGCTACCAGGGGTAGTTCTCGTGGTTTCTAATCTTGGGGATATTAACACATACGTGTTTTGTCATGATGAATTAATACGAATTAAGACAATAAAACATTCCATTTAGTATCATCTATTTACTTGATGTAAATCAGTTGAACATCTGTTTCTGAGTAGAAAATTAGGGGAGCATCATGAGTGGATATTCAGAGGTTTTTTTTTTCTAAGTTTAAAGGATGAGGTAACTATGTCTACTTGGGAGACATATCTACATATTTGGGAACATCGTCTATCGAAGACCCTCTCAACGAACTGGGTCATTCGACATGAAGAAATTTCTAACGGTATCCTATACACAAAGTTTTGCGCATTTTTTTGTCTTTTTAAAAAGTCGTATTATGAACGATTGGTTGTAATGCATGTGCATGGTATACTTTTACCAAACTAGTTTGTTTAACGAAATATCAACTCCTTATGAGTCATTTAATACTGACTTTCAATGTTCTTTTTTTAGAATTTTATTCCTGTACCAGGCTCAAGAGCCACTCAAGATAGAGATTACAGAGTAGGAGGCACTGCCCACAAGTAAGGAGATAATGCCACTAAGACGGAAGGAACCGCCAGAAGTGAAAGAGAAGAAATATATTTTATGGTTAAAAGGAAACTTAATTCTAAACAAGAAACAAGGGATAAACTTCGACTCCTGTTCAAAGGACAGGGAAGGTTTCGAACCTGTAAATGTATTTACAAAGATAGTAGAAGCATAGAGTTGAAGTAGACTTTAAAGATAGCGGAAACCCAATCCTAAACAGACAACAAGGGATAAACCTCTATTCCTTTTTAAAGGCGTATACAGATGTGTGAACCGGGCTATCTACTCCTATTGAGGAGAGAAATAATGGTTCGTGTCAAAGTTCAGACGGAAACGTTAAAAGTATAGTTGAAATAGACTGTACTAGCATCATAGTCCGGCGTTATTCGTGCAACTCAGAACATTTTAATTAGTAGAAGAAAAAAATCTATTTTCTTTTGTTTTGCGTAAGCGTGATTTGATGTTTTGTGTGACATTGTAAACAACATTGCGTTTGTTTTTGTTTCAAAATTACGGGGGAAAATATTTACATTTTTTGTTGACTAAATGAATTTAACATAAAAATAAAAATTATTGATTTTATTTTACTGAAATTAGAAATATAAAACAATTACGCTCTCATTTCTCAATTCAAAAATTTTCGAAGAATATTTAAAAATGTAGACATTTAATTTTAGTGGAAAAGTTACATTAATGCCACATGAATTACAGACAGTTGATTTCCTGCATGAAATATTTAGCGAAAAAAAAAAGTTTTTTTTAATTTTATTTTCTGAAATATGAAATAGAAAATCTGAAAAAACAAAGACTTAAATAATTAAATTAACCATTAGCACCTATTTTACATATTTTTTTTTGTTTGAAAAACACTTTTTAAAAATATATTTCTTTTGTTTCAAAATTACGGGGGAAAATATTCACATTTTTTCGTTGACCAAATGAATTTTTAAAACGTCGGAATTAAAATTAATTATAAAGGTTCATTATTTTTTTTAAAAAATTTAATAAAAATATTTTAGTCACGTTTGGCACGTGTGATTTGATTTCTGTGACAAGAAATGTTTTAAGTACCATACGTGATACACGATTGGCCGATCATGTCTCGAACTAGTGACTGGGTAGAAGATTTTTCCGCAGTAGGTTGCCATTACTTTCTGTGGTAGACCGGTTGCCAACCAAGCCTATAGAGATGTTTTACGGAGCAAATGTAAACAATCGGCTCCATTAGCCAAAAAGTGCGAAAGGGAAAATTGCTGAACTTAAACTCAGAAGGTATGTGTCGACCTGGCTTCCCTGTAGATATGTGTCCCTAGAAAGTTTGAATGGTGTAGCTTAAATAATGTACGCGTGCGTAGGGAACAGTAACTCACAGACTCACAGATTGCCTTTATATTTATAGATAAGGAACCACTCTACTCCTATTAAAGAATTAATAATAATTCAATCGGCTGTAAAAGTATATATTTATTCAGTGTAAGTAAGAAAATGCGCGTTGTGGTGCAGGGGGTTATGGCTCTGAATGATAATTCGGAGCGCCGAGTTCGAATTTCTGTTGAATTCGTTACATTCACTTACACGCAAATATCCTTAAGAAAGGCATTAATCTGTCTCTTTCTCTCCATATATGGGTTAAATAGCAGGGCAGATTAATTTCTATAGCCTTGGTTGGCAACCGGTCTACCGCAGAAAGTAATGGCAACCTACTGCGGAAAAATCTTCTACCCAGTCACTCGTTCGAGACATGATCGCCCAATCGTGTATCACGTATAGCACTTAACTGACTGCAGTAAGAAGAAAATGTGTCAAATATTGAATGTTGATTATTTAAATCATTTACATGTGAACGAATGTCCTCATCTTTGTTGTTATATCAAAGCGTTGCGGTCGTAGTATTTTATGTAGAAAAAAGAAAAGAAAATTTTGCCCCAAGATTTCATAAAAATAATGATCAAAAACGATTTCAGTCATTTGTGAATAAATCCTGAAAGTTTCATGAAAATCCGACCGTTATTTAATTTTTGCAAGCATTTCCAAATTAATGTGTTTTTTATTATCAAAAAGTTAGTTGTGTATGACTTTTACCGTAATAATCTCTTGTTAAAATTGGGCCACTCGCTGACGAAAGAAAAAGAAGATTTCTAACAATAATCTCGAACGTATTAGAAAAGATTAAAACACTTTAAAAAATAATGATGAATACTTTGATCTTTCCTCTTAATAATAACATAAACATTTTGTTTTTATTAAGTTTGAGCTCTTTTAACATCATGCTATGCTGATTTTCGGAGATACCCACTTTAAGGAGTAGTTTATATGGATAGGAGGGAAAGATAACGGTTAACTCTAGACTTGAACAGGTTAAGATTCTAGTGATCGAGGAAACATCTTAGGAGTCGGTTCCACACGGCAGGGTATCGTAGGAAGAAGCTCTCTGAGTGGAACTTACTACACGCCGATTGAATACAGAGGGAATATATCGGTGGTTTGCTACAGTGTACGTAGTATTTTTTTTATAATCGTGTCGCCCTAAACAAGGCCACTGTTGAGCAGGGGGTTACATAGGAGGTAAGTTATGAGAAAGAATGACAGGTTACAGGAGGTGCCAGGAAGAGGGTAGGAGAAGGATGAGAATACTGATGAGAGTGGAGTGAACGGAGAAAGGAGCATGAGACAGTGAGAGAGGATGCAAGTTAGTGAGATAGAAGATGACTATTGACTTTACATTTGAATTCTTGAAGATTGTAGCTGTCGGGAAAGCAAGTAATCGGAAGTGAATTCCAGAGTCGAGAAGTGCGAGAAAAGAAGCTGATGGAGTAGAATTTGCATTTACAATTTATTGGTTTCACAGTAAAAGAGTGGGACCTAGTTGCTAATCTTGTGGCTCGAGTAAATTCATGTATGTTGGGTACCAGTGAGCTAAGTTAACCTGAGCAGAAGCCATGAAAGTATTTGTAGAAGAGACATAGGGTAGCCACATTGCGCCGATGAGAAAGTGGCTGTATCCGAGCTAAGTCGGGATCGATCACATTATAGATTCTCCGTTTGATTTTTTCAAGGAACCCTAGGTGAAACACCCGACCAAATACGGCAGCAGTATTCAATGCACGGGCGGATGGTAGATTTGTATGTACAGGATTGTTTCAGGCGGGAAAAACTTCCTGGCCCTGCACAGAGAACTTACCTTCTTTGTAGCGAATTTAGCTTTGGCGGAAAGAACGTATGTAGTTCGTAGGAGCATTTTTTCATGATGTTGTTTTATGATAATTTCTTAAATAGCTAAATTCTTATTTTTGTCAAAATGAAAACAAATGCACTGTAGATTTTTTTTTGGTTATTTAATCGATATCACTCTATGTAAAGCAGTAAAGCCACTACGACACAAGGAGTTACAGGGTGTGAAAAAATTAGGAACAGAAACATTAATAATGACCGGAAAGAATAATCAGATAGATAGCAATCGACATTGCTTTTAAATTTTTGTTGATTAAATATTGCTAGAAACCATGGATGTGTGTTGTAGTGTAATGGGTATCAAATGAGATAATCGGAGAGCCGAGTTCGAATTCCAGTCGCATTCATTTCATTCATTTACGCACAAATATATTTGGGGGTGGGGTATTGTTTTGTCTCTTCTACCTTCAGCTATGGGTTGAATAGCAGAACAGATTGGGTTGGTTGGCAACCAGTCTACCACAGAAATTAATGGCGACCTATTGCGTGAAAATCTGAAAATCAGCCATGGTCGTCTAAGCGAGTGTCATGGAGACATGGTCGTCTAAGCATGTATCATGTACGGCAATTAACTGACTGACTGACTGACTGACTAACTGGAAAGTAGGGAGCTTCAAGAGAGTTCCATGAGCGAGGAAATAAATTAACGCTTTAATAATAAATAAAAATATCTCATTTTAAGGTGTGTTTTTAAGAAATACACGGTGGTTTCACACTTTTTGCCTATATATATATATATATATATATATATATATATATATATAGGCAAAAAGTGTGAAATATATATATATATATATATATTCCATTTTTAAACGAGTTATTTCGATACCCAGTTTTCTACCCTGAGTGGTGTTTTTAGGCGATTTTTAATAACTGATTTTACAGCTTACGTTTTTCTTTTTAAGAACGCTCTTGTAACGTTCAAATAAAACACCGTTCCAAAAGCGTTCTTAAAAAGAAAAACAGTAAAAGGTAAAATCAGTTATTAAAAATCGGCTGAAGACACCACTCATAGTAGAAACCTGGGTAGCGAAATAACTTGTTTAAAAATGAAAAATATTCAAAAGTTCTACAATATAATTGTATCGAACAATTTTTAATACAAATGTGTACTCGTCTAATCCTATTATGATCAAAAACTAAGTATCAAACAATCAATATGAAATGAATAGCCTCTAGTCTAACCGAAGTTTCTATCAAGCCTATATAAGACAATTTTCGATCCATCGTAAACAAATATATCTGCTCTGAAATGTATCGTAATGTCAACAAATGTCAGAGCTGATATATTTGTTTACGATGGATCGAAAATTGTGTTATATAGGCTGGATAAAAACTTCGCTATTCGTGGTCGAGAGGTCTAAGACGTTACCAGCTCAAATGGTAGATTCCCCTAATATAGATTGGGGTCGCAGGTTCGAATCCTGCCGAATGGCACATATTTTCGTAATAAAAATTTACCGTAAATAATCAGGCCGGTAGATATAAATATATAATACTGTTTCATTAAAAACAGAATATCTACTTAAATACGAGTATCGATAAAAGATAATGTTCAACCATTTCATTTCAAATTGTCGGTTGTTTATAACCAAGTTTCGTTAAAATTCGTTGATTTCCGTAATATATATATATATATATAATAACAAGACCGACTCTGTAAGTATCTAAATCCTAAAATTATACGAAAATAAACTTTGAGGACAACAAATAACAGACAGAATCTAACTCCGTTATTGTCCGTCGCTATAAGGCGTTGGACAAGAGGGGAAAAAAAAAAGAAAACTGCGGAATACAGACAATACATACAATACCCCGCAGTAAAAAAAAAAAACCCCAAACGGAACCAACCACAAAGAAAGAAAAAGTGCTCGATACAGAACTAACCAAAGCGGAATAACAAAGAGGAAGCAATGTAGAGCAAAGACACGTAAAAAATCACAAGATCGCCAAAACCTACGATCTTGTGATTTTTTTACGTATATATATATATATATATATATATATATATATATATATTACGGAAATCAACTATATATATATATATAGTCATCCTCAGACAGATCTGTTTTGCTGTATCAGTACGGTTAGACAGCCGATTGCCTTTTACCCAAGATTGAAACCCGACCGAATTGGCGTCAGTCGGCGATTCTACCTCTGAGCTACGGGCGCTCGGTAGAATGAGGTAGACTTTTTAGCGTGTATATTATCATTATACACGCCCAGTAGCTGAGAGTGTTCTAATTCATTGCTGAATGAACGATGCGTAGATGCCAGAGTAACTACTGTTTTTCAAAGTTTACCATTCTTGCAGAGTGCTCAATCAGTGTGTGTGTGTGTGTGTGTGTGTGTGTGTGTGTGTGTGTGTGTGTGTGTGTGTTACCAGAAGTCAATGGTAAATCTAGGTTAAAAAAAATAAAAATAAGGAAAGAGAAAATAGTGTTTTCAGAGTTGATTTTTCCGTCAACATAATCTTTTTAATCGTAGTTAGCCCCATTAGGACTAATCTTAGTCAATTATAAAAATAGAAGCATTTAGTACATATCTGTGCAGCTGTGATCCACTTGTTATTAAATCATATTAAGCGATAACTAGGAATGTCCAAAGTAGGATAAAAGCCATATTATAAAGCGTAGTAATCTGTTCAAAAATGTATCTCCAAATATCTCGTATATACATTGACCTATGTATGTAATAAGCATTAGCTCCTTCATTATCTACATAATTATGTTTCTCTCTCTTTCTCTTTCTTTCTCTCTTTGAATAGGCAGTAATCTCTATTATCTGCATTATCTCTCCATCTCCCCCCCCCCCCGTCATTACACAGGCAGTAAATACCAAAATTCTGCTTACAGATTTATATACTGAACGCATAAACACTAGCACCTTACCTCTAAACACAAACACACATAGACACACAGTCGGGTGACCAATGCTGCAGTCACAATCTTGTATAGTTATCTTTAAGTTCTTCCCAGTAAAGTAATGAGTAACGAGCTAAGATCACATTTTTATTTATATTTTATGACGTATGCTATGAGGATGTAAGCGATCATGTCTCTACACAAATTCCTTTTCTTTATAATCTGTGAATTGCCATGAATTATTGGAGAAAATAATGGTGTGTTCTTTTCTTGAATTCCACACAGATTACATTTCTTTTAAAATCGGTGAACTGCCTCGAATTCTTGCGAATGATAGGGGAGTGGTTTCCTGTTGCCTTCTCTAGAGATTCCTTTTCTCTTGAAATCGGTTAACTTACTTGAATTCTTGGGAAAGATAGTGAAGTGATTTCCCATTGTCTCCTCCACGGATTGCTTTTTCTCTTTTTTCTTTTAAATCGGTGACCTGTCTTGAATTCTTGGGAAAGATAGTGGAGAGGTTTCCCGTCGCCCTCTCCACAGATTTCTTTTTCTTTTAAAATCAGAGAACTGACTTGAATTCTTGGTAAAGGAAGTGGTTTTCCCGTTGCCTTCTCGGCAGATAATATTTTTTTATACTCTCTGAACTACCTTTGCGTAAGCGTGAATCCTGCGTGGTAGAACGGTTAAGATATGTCAGATCTAGAGGACGCAGGTTCGAATCCTGCAATAGAACGCATATTTTTCTAACAAGATTTCTCGATTATTAGGCTAGTAAATGTTAAGAAATGTGATGTTTAATTATTAAAAAACAAAAAATAACAAAAAACATAATATTCACTCAAATACAAGTACCCATTAAAAATAATGTTCAAACAAATAAATTAAAAATATGTCGAAGTTAATCCATTTATAATATATATATATATATATATATATATATATATATATATATATATATATATTTGGGCAGCGATCTATCTTTTATGCAGGTTTCATTAAAAATGACAGACCATGTGTTATGGTTAAGTTCTTTTACGTAATTTTTCATGTGATTTTTTCTTTTGAGGATATAAATTATATAAAAATTGTGCAAACGATTTTTTTTATCCGAGTGCTTTCGGATATACTTTGAGTCATTATCGAGAATGGATTTTATTTTATGTGTAACAGAATGTATGTAGTGTATGTATTTTAGTAGAGTTGTGTGTGTTTTATGTTACGATTTTTTTTTTTAATCGTATCACCCCGAGCAAGGCGGTAACGCCACTGATGTGCAGGGGGCTACGTAATAGTGAAAAAATTGGAAAAGAGAAAGCCGGAAACCACATCCTAACCAGGGAACAAGGGATGAGCCTCTTAACCTGTTCAATAGACGTGGGTGGAGTGTGAACCGGGCAATAGTTTAGTCTATCTACTCCAATTGAAAAAAAAAGAAAAGAAAAGAGTGAAAAGATTGAAAAAGAGAAAGCCAGAAACCACATCCTAACCAGGGAACAAGGGATGAGCCTCTTCACCTGTTCAATAGACGTGGGTGGAGTGTGAACCGGGCAATAGTTTAGTCTATCTACTCCAATTGAAAAAAAAGAAAAGAAAAGAGTGAAAAGATTGAAAAAGAGAAAGCCAGAAACCACATCCTAAACAAGGAACAAGGGATGAGCCTCTTCACCTGTTCAATAGACGTGGGTGGAGTGTGAACCGGGCAATAGCTTAGTCTATCTACTCCAATTGAAAAAAAAGAAAAGAAAAGAGTGAAAAGATTGAAAAAGAGAAAGCCAGAAACCACATCCTAAACAGGGAACAAGGGATGAGCCTCTTAACCTGTTCAATAGTCGTGGGTGGAGTGTGAACCGGGCAATAGATAGATCTATCTACTCCAATTATACGGTAATAAATACGGTAAAAATACGGTAAGCACGATGTTAGCGTGCTAGTAGTTGATATTATTGAGTGATGGTTTTTTCTTTTTTAAGCTTATGCTTCCAGGACTTTTGTTATTAAATATCCCATATGGTGATAATAGAAGATCTACCAAGAAGCGTGAAATATTGTAAGAACCTAGACGTAAACTTACTATTGATAATGTAGCGATTAAAGCACTTTCTATACATTTCCGTCTTAGTGGGTTGTTAAACTTCGTAATTAGAGTAGCATTTTTTAAAATCAAAACTGTGGTCAGTCTCGTTACATTAAGCAACTGATGCGTTTAATATATATATATATATATATATATATATAACTCAAACAATCTAAATAAAACATTATTTATATGTTTACATGGTATATCACACGCCAAAAGTCTGCCGTCTTCTACCGAGTACCCATAGCTCAAAGGTCGAATCGCCGATTGATGTCAATTCGGGCTGGTTTCAATCCTGGCTTCAATCGTATGTCTAAAGGTACTGATGAGCTGTGATATAGCGAAACAGATCTGTCTGCGGTTGACTAATATATATATATATATATATTAGAAAAACTTGTCATCAGAATATTTAATTTTTTACGTTTGATGAATTATGCCTCATTGATTTCTTCTCTCTGCATTTTAATGTTTTTTAATATTTTTTTTTATTTTTAAAATGTAAATTTTAATTCAAATTTAAAGTTTTAATTCTCTATTTGAATGTAATTTTACAATACTTAAAATTTTACTCTTATTAAAAAAAACAGTAACTTAATTTCATAAGATTCAATTCCTGTGAGCATCGAATAAACTTAAATTCAAATCCATTAAATTTTCAGTTTTAAAAATGCCCCTGATGCCTATATAACGCATGAAACTCCGAGTCGTGCAATCGACGTAGGACAATATGCACACACACACACACACACACACACACACACACACACACACATATATATATATATATATATATACTATCGGCCATAATTATTAGGCAACCCCAGTGTTTTAAAAAATTATGTATTTCATACTATTATTAGTATTTATTGCCAAGTGAATGAAAATAGAATGTTATTTTTTTTGTTAATATTGCACAATAACATGTGCATCAAATGAATTTATAAATATTTAATAATTACTGATATTGCAGTTTCATCAATGAAAGAAAGAAGCAAATTCAGGTGATTCGGATGAGTTCATCTTCGCTTCATTGCCTTGTAAAATTCTGCAAAGTAATAATAAGAAACATTCTATTTTCATTTGGCAATAAATACTAAAAGTAGTATGAAATACATCATTTCTTTAAAAAAAAACTAGGGAGTAGCCTAATAATTATGGCTGGTAGTGTATATATATATATATATATATATATATATATATATATATATATATATATACTAATATTAACTTATTTATAAATGGAACTTTGTCTGTGTGTGTGTGTCTGTGTGTCCGTTACCTATAGACTCCAAAACGGCTGAACCAGTTTTTCTGGAAAATTTAGACAGTTGTACTATAAGCGTCTGCCAGTGTTCTTAGCTAGGTTTTATGTCGCGGTACCCCCGATAAATATCGAAAATCGATAATCGAAAAAATCGGGTTATAGAAGGAGTGGTCCGATTTTAATCAAATTTGATACACTTATAGACAAAGACATAGGAAACGATATTCAGAAGTTTCAAGGTTGCAGTTCTTACAATAGTGCAGAAAATCGATAATATATATATATATATATACATATATATATATATATATATATATATATATGAAAGGCAAGATGTTTGTGTGTGTGTGTGTGTGTGTGTGTGTGTGTGTGTGTGTGTGTGTGTGTGTGTGTTTATCTGTCTGTATGTCCTTAATACATAGTTTTTATCCGATTCTCACCAAACTTCACATAAATATTCTTTAGGCTGAGTCTGAGCTCCAGGACCATGAACCATGGATTAGTTTTAAAGCTTTCATTAAACACGAGCAACGCCGGGCTATACTGCTAGTATTAGATAACTATATATATATATATTAAGAACAGTAAGACAAAATGGAGAAAATTTAATTGTGATTCATGTCATCTGTTAGGACTTGATCAGACTGCCTTTTTTGATGGTGTGTTTGAATGAGAAATGCATCATCATCATTTGGATAAATAATCACACCCAATGGTGCATAGGGCAGCAACTTTTTGTTGCTGTAACAAACTGTTTTTTACGGGGCAGGGTTGTTAGCCCTGTACCCAACCCCCAACCCCTAACCCTCAACCATTTTTCTATTGTTGGACCATTCTTGATCCTTACGTTTACAGCACCTGGATATTCCCAAATGGTCACCCATTTAAGTACTGACCAGGCTCGATGTTGCTTAATTTCGGTGATCGGACAGGAACCGGTGCATTCAACACGATATAGCCGTAGCCAATGAGAAATGTAGCTAGTTTGAAATGTTTGATAGAATTTTTTGCAATCTACCCAGCTCATCCATGTTCCTTTTCTTTTTCTTTCAATCACCTTTGTTTTTAATATCGCACATTTGGATAAGTGCAAAAAAAATGTGCCAAGAAGGGCGAAACGTTGTAAGAACCCGGATGCAAATTTTTTGACACTGACCTAGTAATTAAAGAATTTTCTAAACATATTGTCTCTGTGAATTATTTTCTTTTAATAAGAGTAGTATTTATTACGTCAAAATTGTGGTCAGCTTCGTTATGGTGAACAACCAATGCATTTTGTGTGCTTTTTTTTTAAATTTCTCTTTTGTGTTGATGTAGTTTTTGTTTAAATTTCTTGAGATCTCTTCAGTATATTTGTTCTGGCAATTGTTGTCTTTAACAAAGTAAATTCCTCCAAGTTTTGACTTGTTTTGTTTTGATGAAGTCTTTTTTTGTTTTAGATAAAGTTGTGACAAATTATATATTATGTTTAGGTTGTAGTTGTGATAGAGTTAGTGGTTAGAAGAATATATTTTTTGATTTGTTGGGTTCGTCAAAAAGGACAGCTTTTCTATTTTGGAACGTTTTATAAGCCTTTCGTTTTGCATTGCGACCAGATGTGACTTCCCTCTGTCTCTTCTACAAATACTTTCACTGGTTCTGCTTCGACGAGCTTGGCTTTCTTGTGCCCAGTTTGAACGAATATACTCGAGCTACTGGACTAGAAAATAGGTCCCACCCTTTTACAGCGAAAACAATCAAGTATAATTGCAACTTTTACTCACTCAGCTTCTTTTCTCGCACTTCCCGCTTGTGAAACTGCCTTCTGTATACTTTTTTTTTAATCATTTCACCCCGAGCAAGGCGGAAACGCCACTGATGTGCAGGGGGTTACATAAATGTAAAAAGATTAATTAGAAAAGAGTGAGGAGTACAAACTAGTTAGAAAGGAACAATAGAAAGCTGAGAAAGCAGGTGCGATGACAGATACATAGGTGGAGAGAAAGGGAAGGTTATACAGGGGAGGGGGGGAGAGCTAGCGGCCAGTGGTTAGTAGATGAGTATTGACTTTGCATTTAAATTTCTGGAGGTTGTAGCCGTCAGGAAAGCAAGAATACAGGAGTGAGTTCCACAGGCGGGAAGTGCTAGAGAGGAAGCTGCAGGAGTAGAATTGTCGTCTGCATTTGGCTAATCTGACTGTGAATGGGTGGGACCCAGTTGCCAGTCTGGTTGCACGAGTAAACACCTGTTGAGGAGGCATCAGTGACTTAAGCTCATCCGAGCAGAAGCCATGAAAGTATTTATAGAACAGACAAAGGGAGGCCACATTTCGACGATGGGGAAGTGGCTGCAGTCGAGTCGCCAGATCAGTACCTATCACATTACAGACTCTCCTTTGGAGCTTGTCAAGAACGCTGAGGAGAACGGCAGGGGCACCTGATTACTATCTCCAAGAATTTAAATGCATCTTTGACTTCTATCCTTACCCCTAAAACACCCGTATCTTGTTCTTATTCCATTTTGACCTGTTCTTCTTTCTCGTCACTCTCCTATGATGCGCACCAGTGGCACTACGGACTTGCTTGGGGCGAAACCATTTTAAAAAAAATGAAATAGTTGGGACAATGACGGTTCTTAAATGGATTATCTGTACATTTCGTGTAAATATTGAGAACTGAAAATTCTAATGATCATTCTGGAAATTTATTTTGTTGTCATACGAAATAGAAGTTTATAAAGTCAGTTTTTAGGTGGCTGATTTTAGGTTGGCACTAAGTTTTAGACGGCTGTCAACCCCGTGTAACATGAAGTCTAAGAAAGGTGAAATTTCGCAACGATCTCTATGACAATAAGTTTGTATTTGAGATTAATTCCTGAGCATGATTGATCTCAGAGGAGATCGAAAGTACTTGGGTATAGAAAAAAACTACGGTGCTTCCTTTGATGATTTTCTTCTTTAAGTCAAGAAACTGATTATAGAATTATAAAGGATTATTAAAAAAAAAATAAATGGACATAATATGTCTATGTTTTCAATGAAACATATTTGAATATATATATATATATATATATATATATATATATGTGTGTGTGTGTGTGTGTGTGTGTGTGTGTGTGTGTAGGAAGAGGAGGTGGAGGATAATGTATTTTAAAAATACATTAACCAGACTCGTAACAAGGTCCCATCCTTTGGCAGTTAAATCAACCAAATCCAGGCGACAATTCTACTCCAACAACTTATTTTCTCGCGCTTCCCGCATGTGGAAGTCCCTTCCATAAACTTGCTTTCCTGACGGCTACAACCTCCAGGAATTTAAATGCAATGTCAATTCCCATCTCTTATCCACTTAACTCCAGTCCTTTCTACATCACCCAGTGTATCTTGTTCTTTTCCTTTCTCTCTACCTTCGCAACTGTCTTCACTCCTGTGTTCACATCCTTCTCATAACCTTTCTCTTTCAAACCCTGTAGCTGGTTCGTCTTTCTCTTCACTCTCCTCCTGCCTAAAATTTTAACACACTTATGTAGCCTCCCTGCACATCAGTGGCGGTAATTGGGGTGAAATGACTAAAAAAAACGAAACAAAAACGCTCGACCTGTATTCAATTCAAAGCATGAGCGTTCATATTTAACCCGAATTCATATAAAGTTCTTATTCAGTCTTTACGTAGTCAGTCAGTTAAGTGCCATACGTGATACACGCTTGGGCGATCATGTCTCGAAAGCGACATGACTGACTGGGCAGAATATTATCCCGCAGTAGGTTGCCATTGCTTTCTGCGGTAGACTGGTTGCCGACCAAGGCTATAGAACCTAATCTGTCCTGTTATTTAGCCCATAACTGGAGGGAAGAGACGGATTAATACCTTTCCCAATGGTATTTGCGAGTAAGTGAATGCAATGAATTCAGCTGAAGCTTGAACTCGGATCCCCGATTTCTTAGTTCCGAGCCGATATCCAATGCACTACAACGCACATAAGTGGGTCTAAATTCATTTTAACGCTGTACAAGTATGTGTATATACATAAACACACTAAGAGCCCGCTCTCTTCACACATACATACCCAATATAGAACGCCGTTAAGGGTTTATCTTTACAGTATAGAGACTTACTTCCGGTCCCCAAACATGCCTATTTATCCTTCACGTTCTTCTTCATCTTTTTTCCGTTGACACTTTTTTTTTCTACGTTTATCCGAACCTTTTACGCTTGCAAACAGGCTTTACCTACAGAACATTCCAGAACACCGTTGGTATAATGGAGGGAAAGCAATTTTGTAGGCGATGGGATTGGGTTGGTGCTGGCCAACGCATTCCAATATGTTTGGACTTGTTCTTCATCTCCTTTTCTCCCTCTTCGTCTTCATTTTTTTTCCTCCCACGCATATCTCCGGTATCAGTTCTCATCGCATCTCCGTTGCTCTTTGTAACCGTACACCCTGCTTCCTTGCGAAAAGACTGACGGTACGTTGTCAGGCGGCTACATCTCAGCTATATCATTGATATAAAATGTGTACGGAGATCCCAACAAGTTTGTAGCCAGGTTACTTTATATGCAAGAAATATTCAACTGTACTTGTGGGGTCGGTTCACATACTGAAAGTATCATTCCGAGTATCAGCCAGTCTGGTTTGATTCATTACCCCTCACTGACCTATCTATGATTTCAAATCAGGTCACAAGTTCGTCTTCTGTAATTTGTAAAATATTCGCTCTCATTGGGATATTAAAGATAACAAGAAATATCTTATTTATGCAATAATAATAATAATAATAATAATAATAATAATAATAATAATAATTAGTAAGAGCAGTCAAAGACCGCAAACCTCCGCCGAGGCAATACCGACATCATCGCAGCAATTAGCAAGCGTTGATTAATAAAAGGGGTAAGAATAAATGCAATGAACTTGACCGCTCATAAAAGTGAAAATACAAAATTAAATAAACACTTTATATGAAATAGGGTAATTCAGTATTTAAAATGATCTCGAGGAGGTAATTCAGTACTTAGCATTTGGAAGGTAAAAATTAAATTTTATGACTAAAACAGGAAAAATAACCTAAAAACGTTATCCTGTACCGGATCGAACCCAATGCCTAATCAGTACGTGCCAGTCATGAGCCCAATCATCCCTGAAAGTTACATCTGAACCTATCATGTGGAGCTTGAGATATCGGACAGACGAACAAACAAACACGACCGAATGCAATACCTCCGCCTCAGTTTGGGGGGTAATAATTATAAGAAACAATAATTAATATTATGGTTAATAATATCATCAACACTGAAAAAAAAAAAATAGTTTTTATCATTTCACCTCTTAATGTTGTCAAACGTTTGCAAGTTTTAATCTGAAGTTGTTCATCCAGGAACTTAGTGGCAAATAACAATAACAAAAAGACAATGTTGTCATCCTTCCTTATATGCCATCTACGATGCACATTTGGGTGATCACCCGGTTCACACTTTTCCCACGATTTTGAACATAAGTAGTAATTCATCTATTGTTTCCTGTTTACTTTCCTACCAACCATCAGAATGGATGATATTAGACTCCTTTTTTTTTTTTTTTATAATCGTTTCACTCCGAGAAAGGCATTTCACTACCACTATTGCGCAGGGGGTTACATAGAGGGAAAATTGGTGATAGGCGGGTAAGGATACCGAGAATGAGGGTTGGGTAGATGGTGAGAGTGTTGGGAGAATAGGTGCAAGTTAGTGTGATATGAAGTGTCTATTGACCTTACATTTAAACTCCTGGAGATTGTAGCTGTCGGGAAAGCAGACGTGTGGAAGAAAATTCCACAGGCGGGAAGCGCGAGAAAAGAAGCTGTTGGAGTAGAAATTACGGTTACATCTTATCTGTTTTACTGTAAAAGGGTTTGACCTAGTTGCTAATCTAGTATCTCGTGTAAATTCGTACCTAGGCGGCACTAATGATCTAAGTTCATAGGAGCAGAAGCCGTGAAAGTATTTGTAGAAGAGGCACAGGGAAGCCACGTCACGCCGGTGAGAGAGTGGTTGCAGCCGGTCTGCCAAGTCAGTATCGATCACGTTACAGATTCTCCGTTGTATTTTGTCAAGAAGCCCAAGGAGAGTAGCAACTCAATGCTCCTCCTGGGACGGACTGTTTCAATTAACCTGAAGTGGAACGACTGCATCGAATCTATAGCTGCATCTACTGCTAGGAAGGTTGGGTCACTGTGTCAAGCCAGAAAGTTTTTCTCGTCAGAATCCATCTTGCACATCTACCATTTGTCCGTGCATTGAATACTGTTGCCATATCTGGTCAGGTGTTTCTGCTATTCATCTTAAGGTTCTCAACAAAATCCAAAGAAGAATCTGCAATATAATCAATCCTGACTTGACATCTCGACTTCAGTCACTTTCTCACCAACCTGATGGAGTTTTTCTCTGTCTTTTCTACAATTATTTCCACGGCAACTGTTCTGATGAACATTTTTTTTTTGGTACCCAAACCACATCAGTTTACATGTGCTACTAAATTCGAACCTGGGTCTCATCCTTTTACCGTTGAAATAGTTAAATGTAACCGTCTCTTCTACTTTAACAGTTTCTTTCTCGCACCTCACACCTGTGGAACTCCATACTCTTTACTTGCTTTTCTGAAGTTACAATTTCCAAAAATTTAAATGCGAGGTCAACTGCCATCTTCTGTCTTCTTGAATCTCATCCCTCTATCCGTTCTTCATCAATCAATCCCTGTACTTCCCTCTTTGTCTCTTTGTATATCTTTGTAACCCCCTGCGCGCTAGTGGCGGTTTGATTTTCTTGGGGTGACATGATTAAAAAAAATAATCCAAAGGACAAAAGGTATATATATATATATATATATGTGTGTGTGTGTGTGTGTGTGTGTGTGTGTGTGTGTGTGTGTGTATAGGCAGCAAATTTTCTTTTTGATATGTCAGACTAAATAAATTGCAAACATTGTGTCTGCTTGTTTTTAATAAAATCCGTTGGTACTCACGGATAAGCTTTCGCGTAATTCATTATTTGAAGATGATCTCGGAAGAAGATTGAAAGTACTTGGGAACATTGAGAAATCTGTGAAAGTTACAGGTCATTTCAATTATAATACGCGAAAGATTATCCGTGATTATGAAAGGATTTTATTAAAAATAAGCAGACACGCAATGAGGAAGGAGGGCTTGGAGAACCTGATACTAACAGGCCAGATAGAAGGAAAAAAGACAGGGAAAGCAACGGGCAATATATTTGAAGGACCTAATCAGGTGGATGACGGAACGAGGATTGCATGGTGTAACAGGCTCAGAGCCACCAGGGACAGGGAAACGTGGAAAGCCATCATCGCTTACGTCCTGAAGGGACAGGGCACATAGGAGAAGAAGAAGAACCCCCTGCACACTAATGGCGATCCCGCCTTGCTTGGAGTGAAATGATTAAAAGAAAAAAAATTGCAGGCATATACGAGTACACGTTGCATACGTTTCTTTTCATGGTAAAATAAAAGAAACAGATGTGCAGGTAGCGTATCGATAATCGGCGAGGGAAATCGTACTGATGTGTTGAGTTCAAAATCCAGCCGCGGCCTTGGTCTCTGTTTTCACACTAATACCCTTAGGAAAGGTATGAATCCATTTATTTTCTCTCACCCAACTAAGACACGGCTCTCTTGCTGTTTAGGATTAGGTTTCCGGTTCCTTTTAAAGTGTGCTTCCAGCTCTGTACTCCTAACATCTGAGCATGAACTTTGAACTTTTGTACTCTAACTATTTGATTTTATAATTTTTCTTCGCCCCACAAAAATAAGTGAAGATAAGTTCGCCTATCGTCCTGTTTACACTCCTCCTCGGTCTTTTGTAGAGGAGTAGAGGTTTACTCCTTGTTTTCTTGTTTCGAATAGTGTTTCCGGTTCCTGCTAAGATCTGCTTCCAGTTCTCTACTCCTAACAGCTGTACTTAACTCTGAACTTTTGTTCATTATTTATTTGATTTGATTTTTTTTTCTCCTCGACCCATAGGGGGGTAAATAGGTACGCCTATCGTCCGGCTCACACACTTTCCCGGTCTTTTATACAGGAATAGATGTTGATCTCGTTTTTTCTCTTTAGGGTCAGGTTTCTGGTTTCTAACGCTTTTTCTATCCTCTGCTACACAGTAACCCTCTACCTTGAGTGTCTATTGGGCCTTGTATTGGGTGAAGATTAGCAAAATATAATTGCAAAAAATGGAGTAATGGAAAAGGGCATAATATAATAAATTACGTGAGGAGGGATAAGGAGAGATAGCGAAAAGATAAATAATCCTACGCGCTAAAATGGATAGGAAATAGTGGAAAGCCATGATCGCACACGTCCTACACATGGAAGATGATGAATTGGTTACCAATAACTATAACCGCTCTGATTCACTGATCTGCGTATAGAAAAAAAATGATTGCTCTTCGGAAACGTCTCCATATTGGAAAAGGTGTATTATTACATTTATTCATGCTATCGCCCGGTTCACACTCCACCCACGTCTATTGAACAGGTGAAGAGGCTCCTCCCTTGTTCCCTGTTTAGGATGTGGTTTCCGGTTTTCTCTTTTCCAATATTTTCACTCTTACGTAGCCCCCTGCACATCAGTGGCGTTACGGCCTTGCTCGGGATGATATGATTAAAAAAAAAAGGACTATTCTTCTTATATGTCCTGTATACCTTCAAAACGTAGGCGATCTTGGTCCTCCACATCCTCCTATCACTTGTAGCTTTTGGCAGGTTTTCTCTTGGTATCCACTTTGTCAATCCCATCCAGTATGTCTCGCGTTACTTTCCCCTCTTTCTCTTTCCCTTTATCTACCCTGTGAATATCAGATTCTCCAAACATTCCTTCCTTATTATGCATCTCAGAAACCTCAGCTGTCTCTTCCTGATGTTAAGCATATATATATATTTTTGTTTCCATCCTCTCCAAAACCTTGTCATTGCTCACATGTTCTGTCCATGGTATCCTCAGCATCTTTCTGTAGAACCTCATTTCGGTTGCTTTAAGTATCGTCTTCATCTTTAATGAGATTGTCCAGCATTCGCTGCCATATAGGATGACGAGTTTTTCTCTTTGAATTTTCTGATGAATAATAATTCTTAATTTAATGATTGAATAAACTCCTTGAGAGTTATACGACAATAAAATCTTCGTGGAAATTTTCTTGTTGCCTTGTTAAATATTTGAGCTTCACAACTTTAAAACACACATCCCTCGGTATTACGGACCTTCTTTTAACGGATATCGGAAACAAGGAGCAAAATCTGATGCAGCCGACTCAGTTTGTAAGTCCCGCGCTTACGGACGGAGTTACGGTAATTCTGAATTCAAGCCGCAGTTTCGCGAGTTGACCACTCATTGACCGCCACTTCTTTTTACATCAGTGTAATCACATGTGTAGCTTATTGCTTTATGGATTTTTCCCTTTTTTATATGGTAGTGTGCTTAATTGATTTTATAATAATCATTTTCTATGACCATGTTGACTGGAGTAGAGTAGAGAATCGGAAAATGATGAATTTAACCGAAACAAAAAATAGTGTATATTTACAGTGTCCAGGTATTTACCAAGGTCAGATTGGTTTGTGTTCTTGATTAAATGTTCATCATCATCATCATCATCCGTTACACCCAATGTTGTGTAAGGTAGCAAAAAGCTTCTCCACCTCTGCCTATCTTGGGCTAGAATAGTCAATGAACCCTAAGAGTGCTGCATGTTTTTCATCTCATTCTCCACCGTACTTCTCCATGTCGATCTTGGTCTTCACCTCTTTCTTTTGCCATCTGGGGTCCAGTGCAGTGATTCTTCTCCGGCCAAAATATTCTCAGCATTCGTCGGAGGCATATGGTGTGAAAGGATCGAAGTTTGGCGAAATCCGTCTTAGTCATTCTCCAGCACTTAGATCCGTAGGGGAGAGTAGATACAACACAGCTCTGGCATAGCTTGAGCTTAGTATTGGAGATGTACGGTGTTGGTCTCCATATTTCCTTAAACACACTCTTTGCCTTGCTCAGTCTGCTTTGAATATCCTCTTTCGTGCCTCAGGTCTGATGATGCTGCCCAGGTAAATGAACTTGTCTGTACGACAATGTTTAAATGTTAAATGTTCGAAACTATATTATTCCTCTTTCTTTCTCTTTTTTCGTAATGTAATTGTTCAGCCACTACAGACTTAGTGTCGGTAACTACGGACAATTGGCATTATCGGACCGACGTTTCCCTTCTTTTAAAACCAGTGCATTACAATGACACTCATAAGTATCAATGTGGGTCATTATTCAAAGAAATAAGAGGGTGAAGATAGGAAGTTTTAAACAATCACAAATTTTTTCCATGAATGTGGTATCGTCGTCAATTTCTGTTTTTTTTTTTTCTTATCATGGTGATTTTCTAAACGTAGCTTAGATTTGGCACAAGGCCGAATACATCGAGCACCCAGTAAGAATCGAATCATTATTTAGTCGTAACTGATTTAACGAAACAAGTTTACATTACGTCGAAGTACCCAACTGATTTTCTAAGCGTAGCTTAGATTTGGTACAAGTATGGGACACCCAGTGAGGATCGAACTGACTACTATGTCGTAATGGCAATGTGATGACCATTACACCACGTCGGAGTGCCCAACTGATTTTCTAAGCGTAATGAAGATCTGGCACAAGGCCGAGGGTATGGGTCCCTCACTGAGGATCGAATCACTTTTCAGTCTTAACTAATCTAACGAGGCAAGCTCGCTAATCATTACACCACGCCGGGATGCTCAACTGATTTTATATGTGTAGCTTAGATGTGGCACAAGGCCGAAAGAGTGGAGCGCCTAGTGAGAACCAACACACTTCTCAATCGTAATTGACTATGTGCCAACTTTCTTTCCTATTATGAACATTTTCTTTTCCTCACTAAATTCAACCAGTGCCTCTGTCATATATTTTTTTCTTTTGTCGCATTTAAAACGGAATGTTCTATTATTTATCTGAGGCAATGGCAGCGAAAAACCCACGCTCTTACTTAATTTATTTAATTTTTTTTTTAAGTCCCGTTGTTAGGAACTCTAACTATTCGAATTTGAAATAATATCTTAATTTCGGACAAGACTTAAGCTGAATTTGGCTAACCCGTGTCAATAATTGTTTAAATAAATATTAACTAAGTTCAAGTGAGTTCTAATCTGAATTTTGTCATTCACAACTACCTGTTCTTTTCTAGTTCCCAATAACTTTTGTCTTTACCATCTTTCCCAAAACTTGTTCCACCGTCCATTCACTCAAGCTCGCCAGGTAGGTTGTGTCTTGCGTTCATCTTTCCCTCTTACCTCAATCTTCTCTGTGAGAATTAAATTTTACAAGCTCACTAAAGCTTTCAGGACTTATAAAAAATGGATGAAATTATTTTTTAAATTATTATTTTAAAAAAATATTGGTAATTTTATTTTATTTTTACATCTGTTATCCTCACTATATGTAAATTCATGAAATTTCAATAAATAATATTTTGTAGGAAAAATTGGTTTTAATAGTTAAACGCAGGACTCGTTTGGGAATGTAAATCATCTATTATTTTTTTAATCATTTGGCCTTTTTTTCCGAAAATCTGTTTCCAATATTAAAATAAAAAATGCAATAAAACTATAATATCATTTAGTTAGATATGCTTTTAATTGCTTTAATAAATAATATATATTAAGGATATTATAGTTTGAAGAAAAAAGTGTTTTTCCGATTATAAATGATATTTTAAAAGATTAGTTTCCATTTTTTTTAAATTGTAATAACTCATAAAGTTTCAAAAGTATCTGTAAATATTACAAAGGCTTGCAGACTTTAGATTATTATGTTATTAAGTGAAGACTATATTTACCAATGAAAATTTGAAAAGTTTAATGCTAATCATCGGGTCATCGTATTCTTAAAAAAATTTTTAATATTTTGGATGGTAATTTCTATTTGTACATTAAAAGGTCTTGCGTTTCCCGTTTTTCGCCCTTACAGGAAAACAATACCCTTATCTTATCTCGCATCTGTCGAGCTGTCATCACATGTCAAATACGGAGAAAGGTCAGAAAAATCAACCCTAGTTTTATTCTAAATTTCATGCTATAAATAAATAATACCAGTATAAATCAGAATAGAATGTGAAAGTGATAGTAAAAAGATTAGCAGCTTGAAGAACTAGGGAGTATAGGAACCTGCAGTGAGTCCTGGTAGCCTACGTTCTGAAGAGACACGGCATATAGAAGCATCTACTCAGACGCTGATTTTCTTCCTACTTTTTTTTTTGTTTTTTAATCATTTCACCGAAGCAAGGCAGACTTCGACTAGTGTGCAGTGGGTTACCGTTGAAATAGTTAAAAGTAACCACTACCTCTACTCCAACAGCTTCTTTTCTCGCACTACTCGCTCGTGGAACTCCCTTCCATTTACTTTTTTCCTTGATAACTATAATCCCCAAAAAATAAACTTCAACGCCTCTTGACATGTTCTATCATCTTGAATCCCGTATATCTTTTATCTTTTCTTCAACACCACTTGTACCCAGTTTATTTATTTATTTCTTTTTTTTCTCACCAACCCTCTGTACACTACTGGCGGCCCCGCCTTGAGTGTGGTGAAATGATTAATATATATATATATATTAATCATATCACCCCGAGCAAGGCGGTAAGACCACTGGTGTGAAGGGGGCTACTCAAGAGTGAATAGATTGGAAAAGAGAAAGCCGGAAACCACATCCTAAGCAGGGAACAAGGGATGAGCCTCTACACCTGTTCAATAGACGTGGGTGGAGTGTGAACCGGGCGACAGTTTAGTCTATCTACTCCAATTATATATATATATATATATATATATATATATATATATATATATATATAAAATAAAAATTAAGGCAGACACGTTATTTCATGGTAAATCGGAAGGTTCGCCTGAAATAGGCCCATATTTCTGATTTACCATGAAATAAAGTGCCTGCCTTAATTTTTCTTGTATTTTCTCAATATATATTCTTACAGAGTTATCCTACTACTGTCTGCACAGGATACTCCTTTGGATTCTTCTATACCCGCACTGCATGCTGATATATATATATATATATATATATATATATATATATATATATGTGTGTGTGTGTGTGTGTGTGTGTGTGTGTGTGTG